>JAQHUG010000092.1:5762150-5782817 GCA_028555095.1 Dicrostonyx torquatus
ACAAATGTAAGATGAAATCTCAAAGTAGTTTGATTTTTATTTCCCTGAGGGCTAGCAAGGTGGAGTTGTTGTTTCTCTCCACTTCCGTTGTTGTTGGCTATGGGCCTGCCGCTAGCAGCCTTTAGCATGTTGAGGTATGGTCCTCGAATCCCTAATCTCTTGAGAACCTTGATCATGAAGGGGTATTGGATTTTTATCAAAGACCTTCTGTGCATCTAATAAGATTATCATACTACTTTTGTCTTTCTGTTTGTTTATATGATGGATATCATTTATTGATTTATGTGTGTTGAGCCATCCCTGCATCTCTGGGGTAAGGCCTACTTGATCACGGAGGAAGATCTTTTTTTATATGTTCTTAGATTTGGTTTGTAAGTATTTTATTGAGTATCTATGTTCATATTCATACTCATCTGTGATTTTCTTTCTGTGTTGGGACTTTATGTGGTTTGGGTATCAGAGTAACTATTGCCATGAAATGAATTAGGCAATGTTCCTTCTGTTTCTACTTTGTAGAATAGTTTGAGGAGTATTGGCATTAACTCTTTTTTGAAGATCTGGTAGAATTATGCATTAAAACACCCTGACACTAGGCTTTTTTTTTTTTGATTGGGAGATTTTTAGTGGTTGGATCTCTTTTTCACTAGTGGTTATGAGTTTGTTAAAATTGCCTATTTGATCTTGACTTAACTTTGTATGTGATGCTTATTGTGAAAATAATCTACTTGTTTTAAAATTTCCAATTTGGGGGGGTACAGTTTTTTAAAGTATAACCTTATGACCTTATGATTCTCTAGATTTCTTTAGTGTCTGTTGTATGTTTCTCTTTTAATTTCTAATTTTGTTAATTTGGATATTATTTCTTTGCCTTTTGACTTATTTGGATAAGGTTTTGTCAATATTGTTGATTTTCTCAAAGAACTAACTCTTTGTTATATTGAATCTTTGTAGTATTTTTTGTTTGTTTGTTTCAATTTTATTTAATTCAGTCCTAAGTCTTAGTATTTTTTGCCCCTTAATTCTTTTGGGTGTGATCTATTCTTTTTGTTCTAGAGTTTTCTCGTGTTTCTTTTTTTCAGGTGTGTATGAGTTCTCTTCAATTTCATTTAATTAATTTTCAATGTTGGTACGCAGTGCTATGAACTTTCCTCTTAGAACCATCTTCATTGTGTCTTAGATGTTTGGTTATGTTGTGTATTCATTTTCATTTCAAATTCTAGGAAATCTTTAAGTCCTTTCTTAGCCAATCTTTTTTCATTTGGTAGTGGTTGTTTACTCTCCATGAGTTCGTAAGCTTTCTATTTATTCTGTCATTGAGGATATCTAGCATTGATCTGCAGTGGTCAAATAGGATGCAGGGTGTTATTTTACTTTCCTTGTATCTGTTGAAGCTTGGTTTGTGTTGAGTTGTTGTCAGTTTCGGAAAAGTTTCTTGAGGTGCTGAGAAGAAAGCATTTTTTTGTGTCTGAATGAATGTTCTTTAAGTACCTGTTAGGCCCATTTGGCTTAGAAAGCCTTATTTTCTGTCTATTTGGTATTCTTTGTGCTACTTGAACTTGCTAGACATCTCCTTTTATAGGTTAGGAAAATTTTATTCTATAATTTTGTTGAAAATATATTTATGCATTTTACTTGGTCTTTTTACCCCCTTTATCCATTCCTATTATTTTTAGCTTTGATATTTTCATTGTTTTCCAGGGTTCCTGGATGTTTAGTAACAAGATTTGTTTTCTGTATTTAACATTTTCTTTGACCAAAGTATCCATTCTTCTATATTGTCTTCAATGTGTGAGACTCTCTCTACCAGAAATTGTATTCTGTTGGTAAGGCTTACCTCTGAGGTTCCTGTTCCTATATTTTTCATTTCCAGATTTCCCTCAGATTGGGTTTTCTTTATTGATTCTGTTTCTACTTTCAGGTCTTGATCTGTTCTATGCTTTCCCTTCTACTCTTTGTGTTTTCATACATTTCTGTAAGAAATTCATTCACCTCCTTTTTAAGAACCTCTATTCATAAAAGCTGTTTTAGGCCTTTTACTTAGGCTTCCACTATGTTGGAATATTCCTGATCACCTGTTGGACTCTAGCAGAGACATATTGTTCTGGTCATTATTGGCTGTGTTTTCACACTGACATGTGTTTGAAAAGACTGTAATTGTAGGTGCGTATATCTGCTCTTGTCTTTGTTGAGTGGGTGTCTTGTTCCTTGGTTTCTGTTGCCCTCTCTGATTCTTAGGAGACAATGATGACTGTGTTACTTAGTAGGAAATTCTTGGGCCCTGATTGGTGTGGCCATTGTGAGTTCCAGGTAAAACATGTTTCTGGGTGCTGTGAGTTGACTCTTAGGAATGGAATTTGGCTGGGGTCTTGTTGTAGGGGTCTGCTACAGATATAAGGATGAGACATGGGGACTGAATTTGGAGGCTCAAGGGGAGAGGTGGAGATGTCCAGTTAGCCTACCTTCTTCCCTGGCTAGAGGGGGCTGCTGACTCAGGGAACCAAAGTATACAATTTCTTAATAAGCCTTCTCTGCCCCCTTTGAAATTGCATAATTTCTTGCTCAGGAGCATAAGAAATAGAACTTTTGACAGTACCTGTAAAATTCTGATATCTATCAGTATTTACCCTACTCCTCAAAAAAAAGGAGGGGGGCCACTGATTTTTGCCCTGAAATGGTTTCTTGTAGACATGGCAGGTTTGCCAAAGCCATGGAATCTCAATAATATGATTTCTTAAACAGAGCTTCACAATGGCAGTGATAGTCAATGTGCCAATATAGATGGGGAAAATTTCACAAGGCTGACCCCTCTTTAAAGATCTATAAGCCATCAATGGCTACTGAGAGAGGGTGAGCCAGTCTTCTCCCTTATAGTTTATACAGTCTCAAGTGGTCAGCCTTAAACACATGTATGTAAGAACAAATCAAATTGTCTCAATAGCTGTGTGTGTATGTGTGTGTGTGTGTGTGTGTGTGTGTGTGTGTGTGTGTGTGTGTATGAACCAATAATAGTAAAAAAGAAGTCATGAGCTTGACAGTGAGTTGGGGACACATGAGAGGAGCTGGAGGAAGAGTAGAAACGATATAAATACAGTACTCATATATGTCATTCTCAAAAACATAAAACTTCACAGCTGAGTAAGCTCTGCTCCTGTGGATCTTCTAAGAAGTTGTGAGAATACACAGGCCTCAGGTCCAAGGCAGATGTTCAGGTCAAGGGAGCCAACTGTTGCTCTGTCTGTAAAATGGGAATGATGTTGCTCCTGAAGTTGCTGTCGTGTGGAAGCAGTGGTAACATTCACAGGGATAAGAAAGCATTAGGTCATAGCCTAACCTATCACCCACTGAATGCTGCTCAGGGGAAACCAAACAGGCCAGCATCAGCCTGGTAACCTGGTTTCCTGCACCCCTCCATTGCCAGAGCTTAACCCATTTATGAAGAATCATTCTGCTTTGAAACCAGGATTTCATCATTTTTCAGTTTCTTTCTTCTCTCATTTACTTCCTTCTCTGACTAACTGAGATGCTATCATAGCTAACTGATAGTGTGGGGCAGTCAGATCCACTCAGGAGTGACTCCCAGTTATCAGGAGTTATACAAGACTCACACAGAAGTCTTAGCGAAGATAAAGGAGTAGAAAGTGTTTGGGGCTCTCCTTTCAGCACTTTGTGACATTACTGGAAGTGTATCTTACAATCCTTTGAGGTTGAAGGATTAGAGAATTCCGTGTTTCTAATTCTAGCTGTTGTCGATGCTTCTAACATTCTCCACTCCATACACTTAGTTTATCTCTACCTTGCCAGCCAAAATTACTCTGGGAAGGAAACAGAAATATTTACTTAGAGATATTCTGGACTTTAACTAGCACTGTAGCCAACATCAACAGTGAGTGTTCTGGTTTTTAAACATGCTCGAGGAACCTCACAATCAGCTTGCACAATGAATTATGTTCAGACACGAACGGCACAAAGAAATCATGCCCAGAGAAAGGCCATGTGCTGAGTCTAATGGCTAAGTGTCTCTCTCAGTTGTGCAGATTTGTGGTCCAGGTAGTGTATAAAGCAGAATATGCAAATTTGTTATAGTTACAGGTAATCCCAAACCCCAGTGATTTACATCAATAAAGACTTAGCTCTTGCTCATGTTTCATGGCCATTTAGGTTAGGGGAAGCAGCAGGATTTCTTCTGGGCTGTGGCTAACATTAAAGAAGGCTCATGATGCACCACACCCGTACCTTCACTCTTCTACCAGGAAGCAACACGCCACCTTTGCCTATGTTTTACCAGCTAGCAAGGCTGGAGATCAATTGCAACATCAAAGGGAGAGGCAATACTTCTTATTTCCCAAGGAGAGCAGCTAGTATTCTCAAAACTAATAAAATTAACTAGCACTTATTTTTTTTCTGCTTTAGGATTTACTTTTAAATGCTGATTTTAACTGAGCATATTATTTTTTAATGAGCTGTGTCCCCATAGACAAGATCCAGTGAATTGCAACTTTCACTGTAGACAAATGACTTGTATTAGACTGCTCAGGTTTCCACACCAAAGCACCACAGGCTGGGCAGCTTAGATGGTAATGCTTTATCACAGCACAGAGGCTAGGAGATCCGGGGGGAAAGCATGGCTCTCTCATGGTGCTGCAGGGAGCTACTTCTTCTCATAATTTCTTGAACTCAGAGAAGGACTGAGCAAGCTCTCTGGGATGTTTTCATAACAGGGTAAGAGCATCCTGAGGGCCTGACTCTTACAACCCCATTTTACTCTAGTTCCCTCCAAAGGACCAATTTCCAAATGCCATCACATGGTTGGTTTGAATTTCAACATGTGCCTTTTGAGAATACAGAGAATCCAGCCATTCACACTCCTACCATCAACAATCAACCTTGCCTGGAAAGTCCTAATATCAAAGTTCTAATTTTTACTTTATTCTCAGTGGACCTGCGTCTTGGAATTCTTTGATTCACTCCTAGGACTCTCAGTATTTCCAGGGTGTTCCTGAACATAATTCAGCTGTCTTGTCTCGGCTTGTTTTTTATTTGGATTGACAATGGCTCACCCTTTTCCCAGAGTTGAGCCTCTCATATGATCATACCTCAGCGGTAGAGCTGAGTGAACACTTCTTCCTTTCATCATAGACACCTCTCTGTTCCTTGTCCCGTTTTTGTGCCCTGCAATTTATCGCTGATTGCCTTCCTTGCTTCTCTCTCTTGTCGTCGTGTCACAGAAGCCAGTTAATTTCATAGGGGAGAATTAATTATTTTTATGGATGGCTGCCATGTTTGTCTTCTGTTTCCTTTCATCACTCCTTTCCTTTTGTCTAGACAAAATAGTCATTTACAGTTATTTATAGGCTCCGATTCTCCTGCTGGACTTCTGTTATTCTTTCCCTTTGTCACCTTCTGATGATTTTACGCCTCTGTCTGAAGCACATTGGAAATAAGCCAATGAATTTAGGATGAAAATCGGGGTCAAAACTCCTCCCCATGACTGGTAAATGCTGCCGAGTCTGTCTTGGCTTTCTGTCCATGCCCACCCTGTTCTCATCCTCGTTTCCTCTGCCTGGCTTTTTCTGTGTCACAGAAAAGCCAAGATCCTTATACTACTGGCTCTGGCCTTTGCTCCTCTCTCATGTGCAGGATTTTCATCTGATGGGTGGTGATATCCTTTCCTCTTCGATGGGACTTCCCCAGCCTCCTAAGAGTCCAGGGCTCCAATAGTTTCAGGTTTCCTCACCAGCCGGATCACATCCTTTGAAGCAAAATAGCAACCAATAACCTGTTTGCACTTTTGTCTCCCTTATTAGAATATGAAGTAAGGACAGAAATCCCACGTTCAGCATGGCTGTGCTCATCTACCTCATGTAGTGCCTGACATGGAGGCATGATTTTCCAAGCTAATGAATATTAAGTTACAATTTGTTTTCTTATAACTTTTATCTGGAAAAACCTAGTTTGGATCTCTGGCATCTTTCAGAAGACACTCAATATTCTTTTCTTGTGAAAATTTATTAAATGTTTAAAGGTATTTTGGATCTTAGTATGTATTTTTTCCTCTATGTTTAGTATTCATGATTCCCTCAGTTATGATACAGATAGGCAATGTGTGCTTTTGACCTTCACCACGTGTTCACTATGTGTTTGGTTAAAGTTATTACTCATCTTCTTTTGATATTTGGTCCTTCACCCATTTCACTCTCTTTGGAAGGTTAACAGAATAGTATATACCTTGAAAAATGACTGTAGTTGAGTGGGAAAGTCTCCTAGACACACTCTTTCCTAAAGATGACAAGCTGTACCCATGCTTAAGAATATGTTCATTTTCCAGTTTGGTTGGTTAAAGAGATAATGGGGGCATAAAAGAAAAATATCCTCTCCTCAATCCAGAGTTTTCCTCTAGTCACCATTTAGGTATTAGTGAAGGGAAGGATTGTTAATCTGTTGCTGGTAATTAAGAAACTACTTAGTTCATACTTGTTAGTGTAGTCGCTGTACTTGAGAAGGCATGATTTTACCTGCTCTCTTGAACTTTTTCTTCTGTTCATACTGACTCCTCAACTGCATCCCTAAGTCCTTTGTTTTTCCTCCTCTGTCTCCATATGCTTGCTGTTGGATTAGTGGAATCAGATATACTCCTAAGACCAGGAAGCCCATCATTTTATGTTGTGGGAAGAATAGAGAATCCCTTGAGGATCCTGGTCCCATGTGGATCCTGACCTCTCCTGGCTTCACTTGGACCTTTGAAGCAGTACGTTCTATGAAAAAGGAAAACCACATATTCTTGTTGTTGAGTTCTGATATTTAACTTTCCAGTTTTGCCATCAGAATCTGAGAATCCATAGCAGATCTTGTTTACCAGAACAAGATTGGAGGTGGTGCTTATTTGGGGGCTGTTAGACTTGCTCTGTGTAGCGACCATCTAATACACTGCTCTGGGTTCAGTGTCTGGCTCACTCAAACCTTCCACATGAGAAGCACGCTTCAATCTATCTGCCTTTAGCTAAATCAGAGTCTCTGTGTTGAAAGAAACGATTCATTTCAATATTGATTCATTTTCTTACAAATCCATACTATATGGATTGAGTCTAATACATTATGCAGCAAACCCTGAGCTATTTGAAATCAATTGGAAAGACTGAATTTATCCTTATAGTACTTTCTGATAATGAGGTTTATGCTATCTTCGTTGGACTGTTAGTGAGAAACTCTAAGTTAAATTTTACTCATAGGTAAAATTTTACTCATAGGTAAAAGTGTCTACATCCTGTGTGGGTTGTTTATTCGACTTCTCCTAGATTTCCTGGTTCTGCTTTCTTGGCGGAATGATGCCAATGTGCTCAACTCAATTTTACGTAAAGAAATTAATAAAGAGGTGTATGTGCCTGTATCTAAAATATTAGTAATTTGCTTGTAGACTGCTAATTTGGGGAATTTTAAATGGAGGTATGGTTCTAATGAGTTTTAAGTTAGTCAGAATGCATTTGTTGGGGATATTTGACAGAGACATGAAAGAAACATAATGAATTTGCTTTATTATAGTCCTTGTATATTCAAACCTTCATTGATGGAGTTAGAAGAAGCAGATTAATACTATCAGTTTATCATTCTTTGCTCTCACTCATAGATTGTTGGGAAATTGCCGTGCACCTCTGACAGGTCACCTAGTTTATTCTTGCAATGATAATATTTGAAGATATATATATATATATATATATATATAAAGACAGTATCTCACTTCTCATTGGTCCTTATTGAGACATAGTGAAGACCCCTTCATAATGTTGGCATCATTTTGTACTGAACAACCAAGTCAGTAGAAGGACTCACTGTGTGCTACATTTGGTTTTAGGCACTGAAGGTGTATAAATGACTAAGACAGAGTTATAAGCAGACCACAGCTGCGTGCCTTTAAGCCATCATGTGAAATAGTACAATGAGCATTAGTCATGTTATTTTGAAGAAATAAGCCTGTGGTTTTAGACTTTCTGCCATACTGTGATGGTAGAGGGAGAAGGGGAATTGGAAATGCAAACGGTATTGGGTAAGTATTGAGCTACATATTCAGACTGAAGTGATTTCTTTAGATTAGCAATCTCCTTTGGACTGAGGGCATACTTTATTTTTAATGTTAGACCTGCTGGTGAACAGATGAGCCTACTTAGCTATTCATGGATGCATTTTGCAGTTTAAATATTTGTGTTGACCAGTGGCAGTGTTCGCAATAAGAAGTAGTAAACAAAGACGTACCCCTCACTGCACTTCCATTGCGTTGAGAGAAAGGGGTAAATGAACTAAACAAATTAAACGGTATTTCAGGCTCAGGTTATGCTGTTCCTTATCATATGATAGGGATAATTTAAGAGCACAGTTATCACAACTGCTGGAAAAGTTAAGTGTTAGCAGTTACTGAAAATTTAAAAGTATAAAGTTTATTCTCCATAAGGGTGCCCGCTCTCTGGTCTGAAGTAGATAGCTGTCATGATGTATTTATAACCAGTGCGAAAGGCAAACACTGAAGCAGTGTGCATATTGGGGTCTTATTTCAGTTAAAATATGTAATACATAGAATTATGGAAATAAAGGATGAGGCTTAACATTGAGGAAGATCTGAAATTTCACTGTATATAAAATTGACAGGGAATATGTGTGTTTCTCTTCTGTGTGTGTGCGCGTGCGCATGTGCATGTGAGTGTCATTGAAATTGCGTTGAAATCTATACATCAAACTAAGTTTAATCTAGGTGGCATAATTGTTGCAGCTCATGCTTACGCATCACTTCCTTTATCAAATTTTGAATAATAAAGAGGTGCTGGTTTTCAATATGAAAAGATTTAGTCATGTATATATTTTTTTTAAATTATGGTATGTTCATCTAATGAAAAAGCTTAAACCAATGGTGGCCTTTAATCCCACCAGGCAGAGCTCAAGGCAGAGGAAACTAGGCCTGTGGTTCACAGGCCCTCAGCAGTTCATAGAAGTGCTTAAAGACAGCACAGAGTTATCAGCTGGAGGACAATGCTGAAGCCTGGACTAGTGAAAGGATTGCAGTGGATACAGAATGACCCGGAGTCCTGGAGCTGGCATGAATGAATGTGTTGCATTGCTGATATGTAGCAACAAGCGCAGGTTGTGTTAGGCAATGTACAGCCAAGAGAGTTTTCAATTTACACATTCTGTCATTTCCCTCTACTCCGTTGCGGTCGGTAAGAGGATCAAGTCAGGGAAGTGTGATATTTTCTGACCATCTTAAAATAGTTGTCACTTAATTAAGCACTTCAATTTCAAGGGACCTTGCACAATGTGCCAGACAGTGTAAATAGTATTCTGGAGCCTATTTAGAATCAACATTTAAAACGTCGACAGCACAGTATCATCCATCTGTGTTATGCGTTCCCAGACCTGGGAAGTGACTAGGAAGTGCTTTCTGTCTCAGACTTGAACCCCTGTGATTAAAATATTGCAATGGTGAAGACAATAAAAAAATTTTGTATATGTTCTTGGAAACCATGGAGGAGATTTTTATCGTCAAAGTTTATTTAACACCACTCGTTCAAAAATTATGTAGGTAACATAGTCCTGTTGATGGCGAGTGAGATAGGAGCTGCTATTTGGCGAACCAGTGAAGGAGAAATCCAAGGTCAGCTGGCTTTTCCTATTGATCACGTGTTCTTGGGCACCCTGGCAAGAATCCAAGCTCATCTTGAATTTCAGCCAGCAAACTAGGGCGGGACTGTGTGCCCAGGAGGCAGGGTAGCGTTTCTAGCAGGTGGGGCTAGCAGACATGTTCGAAGTCCAGGAAAAGCTGACACATGGAAGCCTCCTCCTTCATGACGGCGAGTGCTCTGCTGTCGACAGGCTACAGGCGGGCTGTTAGCTCACCTCACGCCTCTCGCAAGGATTTTATGTGCACTGAGATACTTTTCCTTGCATCCAGCTGCCGAACTCTGCCAAGAGAGAAGGGATTGAAACATAAATCTCATCTTATTACCAAACCTAATTTGTTCCCTCTCATTCTGTCTGAATGCCTGATTCTCGCCGTGTTCCCCTGGCATAATGAATTTCTTAACCTAGAGTTTCGATAAAAATCCCCCATAATTTATTTTTATCTGCAAATTTGTCATAAAAATGCAGTGACAAGGCACGGGCCAAGGTGGTGGGGAGTGAGCTGCCTTGATCTGTTTGTATAGATGGGGATGCCCTCCAGCTCTCAGGTGGGAATCCTGACTTGCCTCTTTGTTCTCTCAAAAGAACATCTATCAGTTCCAGCAAGGTTTCAGAGTCGGAACGTACATAGAAGTCTTTTTGCACGTAGGAGTTGAGAAATTCTGCCATTTGAAAATTTGCTCATCTCTCTTAGTCTGTTTGTTTATTTCATTTGGTGGAAGTCTGACACTAACATTTAAACAACTAAGGAAATCATAGGAGAGGACGCGCTCACATATGTTCTTCTGAGATGGCACAGCACGAATACTATTTTTAGGATAATAAGCTCAGTGGTTAAAGTGTCATGCACTGAAGATTAAGTACTGGAGGAAATTAATCGGGAGACGAGCAGAGGGTTATGAGGAAGAAATCTCAGTCTCTCATTAGTGGAGTCAATCAAGAATTTTCAAGGAACGGCTTTTATCCCTGGCATAATCTTGGGGTCCCTATCTTAAACTTCAGGGAATTCTTTAACATTTGTTATATTTATATCCTTTCTTAATTAAAGATCTCAAGTCTTGAAGGATACAAAATTAGAAGCATCTCTGAGGTTCTTGGCACCCACGGGAAGTTTTAGTGTTTCAACTGGGTCTGAGTGCTTTCACTCTCAAGGACCCCTTGACATGGAGTCTGTCAAGTGAGACGGATCAGTGACTGTCGCTTGGTATGTACTTTAGTGAGGACGAAGGCAAAAGGGAAGAGAAAAATATAAAACGGACATGCAACCAGCACAATGAAGGCTGTCAAGGAAAGGCCACGGCGGGAGGGTGTGGAGAGGAGCCACCGGCAACAGATGATGAGTCAGGCCCAGAGGACTTTCTTTCCTTCATTGTCTACAGTAATACTTTATTCTGCCTGACTTCCTTTAGTTGCAATGAATGCTTCTAAACTATTCCTGGGGACTTCAAAGCAGATTAAATTTGTTTGTCACTGAGAAATACATGGGTAATTGTGAAGAAACCGCTGAACCACCCTGAGTAAATTATGTTGTGCTTAAAATGTTTTCAAGACTTCCATGCTGTATTTATATCATTTCTACCCCTCTGTCAACCCCTCCAGCTTCTTCTAAGTCTCCCCTTAAAGTTCATGACCTCTTCTTCAGTATCACACACACACACACACACACACACACACACACACACACACATTTATAAATACAGCCTGCTGAGTCCATCCAGTGTTTCTCATAAGTCTATGTATGTGAGGTTGATGGCTTCAGATCAGGGCTCATCCCTAGAGAAGACCGTTTCACTCTCTTTCGACATCATTGATGGACCATAGTCCTTCATCTAGGGTGGAATTAGCTGTGAGATTTTCCTTACTCCTGTTGGCCTGTCCATTGGTGGTGTCATCATGAATCTTATTTAGATAACTCTATTTTTGAGATGTCATGGATGCGCCTTCCCTGCCACAACTAGAAGACATTATCTCACAGTGGACATCCTGGTCCTCTGTCTCTAAAGATACCCTCAAGGGTTCAATAGTGACATTTATAACTTGAGGGTAATCAGCAGCCATCTAATTAGACTTTAGGCCCGCTTAATAGGAGAAGTGAATTTGAGCCTGGGACTGTAAACTCAGACAGTTATGGCCAGTGAGGCCATAGAACTGAGAGAGAGGCTTACTGCTGTCTCTTTCCTAAATCAGCAGAACTTCCACCTGGGTCTGAATACTTATCTTTATACCCACAGATTGGTGGAGCTCTCACTCCTCATCAGTGAGGTGGCTATTGCAGAAAGCCACAACTTTTCAAAATAAATAGAAACCCTGAATGTGAGGGTACCCAAAGCCAGCTGATACATCTGCAACACAACCCCTACACCTAAGGCTCTGGGAGCATCCCAGGAGAGGAGGTGGGGAGACATCTCTCTGTTTGTGTTTACATATGTGACTCATTCAAATCAAAGACCCCATAGTGAGAACAACATTAAACCTAATTAAAAATAAGGGTAATTCAGGGCAGGAGAAGGACAGAACGGTGAGGATGGCTGACATGCCTTTGCCTTGCACTATTCTCCAGCTCATCCATCCACCAAACAGGAAACCTGTCTTCTCTGTTATCATGGAAGAAGACAGTGAACAGAGAGAGCATGCGCTAGGCTTAGCTGTTCTTCTTGAGCCTGGCATTATTTGCAATTTTTCCTTTCAGGCAGGTACTCTTGATTTTCTCACTGAAAATTAATAGCTGCTATTCCTAATGCCTGCGGGCCAAGTTTTCTCTGTGCAGTACTACAATTTCTCAGCATTTCACAGCCAATTCCCCATTACTTGAAAATTCATAGCAATGTGTCTTTCAGTTTTCTTCCATCTGAGGTAAAATAGCCATTATATACTGTCAGGAAAATTATCTGAAATATAGAAATAAGCAAAGAAGAATATTGGGAGTCTGATCAGAGAGGAACATTGTTTTTCACTTTGAGCGATTGTGAAATGTGTTGGTAGAGGTTAAACTGTATGTTTGAGTGATCAGATAAGCCCCTGGTTTATGTTCGGGGCTCTGGTGAACATTAGCCAGTCTTGTGTCTAAGTCAACAAACTAATATAGTGTATGTATCTATGTATTTGTTGGTGGAGGCAATTTTCTTAAGTAAATTTTGGGCTGGTTTTATCTGCTCACTGGTTTCATTGAATATTTGTACAAATGATATGATTTTACAAGATTGAAAATCATTCTTTGACAATATATAGCAGAAAAGAGTAGACTTTTTGAGAATCAGAAATTTATGTGTCAAATTATTAATCTGATGCTGTAGAGTTTTAAACATATTTGCTTGTTTACTTTTTAATGTATTTATGGCAATTATACTGGAAGAGACTTAGTTTCCTTTGCTGAAGATTACAGCGGGGGTCTTAGGATTCAACAAAGACTAAATGTCATTTTAAAAAATTGTAAATTATAAAGTGGAATAGAAATTATGACATAGAGCCGTTAGCTTTCTTTCTTGTTAAATTTTGTGAACTTTTAGTCCACTGAGCTATAATAACCACAGGAAAACAGCAAAGTTAGGAGAACCATACTTAGAATAATTGAACAAAGTTTTGTAGACATGAGAGAACCAATGTCTATCCTCACAGTCAAAAAAACACACGAGTTATTTAAACAAGCCAAGTGCTGTGAATAAACTCCCTGCTATTTGTTTTCGTCAAAAGTCTACCTGCAGCGGGACTGGATATTCACGTGGCAAAAGGCATTGGAGATGCCCATTGTCAGCAGCAATCAACCTGGTCCTGAAAGTCAGCACTTCCGGGCTTCACCGCTCTGGCCACATTCTGGACACAGACTTAAAAATTGCAGTGGTGAGAGCTGTTCGGAAGAAAGGGTTGAGTGTGAGCAGCAATTAAAGACCGTCACCAGAGGCTCTCCATTCAGGTGGCACGAGCTCAGGCAAACATTCCTCCATGACCATGTGAAAGACGGGGTGGGCCTCCATTGATGTCGTTTTCTGCATGGCTATTTGTTGTGCCTAAAATGTCTGAATGATGGCTTATAAAAGAGTGACTGAGCATATTTTCTTAATGGAAATCGATGCAGTTTTTAAGGTTTTTATAATAGCAAGGATATAATTGAAAATGTGATTATTTGAGTTTTTAAAACCGTATTACTGAGAATTCCTACTCTCACATTGCAGGGAGCGATACAGTGTCGCTCTGACATAGCCTCCAGTGCGCTCAGCTCGCTGGGCCAAACCCACTTGGAGTCTTCTAGCAATAAGCAGGGGGATGCAGTATTTTAGTCTTTATCTTTTATCTACACCGGGAGTAGTTTGTCTACTAGAAATAAGTACCAACTTCCGCTAATCTATCACCTAGCTAATTCTCTTCGAATCCCTCCAGCATTCCCCTCCCCACCCGCCCCAACCACCCCTGCGAAATCGATTTCCCCTTCCCAGGGAAACCCATGCGTTCCCTCTTCAGCCCTCCTTGTTACTTAACTTCTCTGGATCTGTGGACTGTAGCAGAATTAACCTTTGCCTAGCAGCTACTGTCCACTTTGACGTGAGTATATGCCATGTTTTTCTTTCTGGCTCTAGGTTACCTCACTTGGGATCAGGCACGGGGAGGGGGGGTGGAGGGAAAGAGTACTGGGGGAAATGACTGGAACTGGGGTTCATTGGGGGGAGTAACATGGAAATCTAGTGTCATGGAAACTCCCTAGAATCCTCAAGGGTGGTCCTAGTGAAGACTTCTTATAACAGAGAGTACGCCGCCTGAACTGGCTATCTTCTATAACCAGGCAAGGCTTTCAGTGATGGGACTAGACAACCACCCAGCCACAAACCTTCAACCTACAGTTTGTCTTGCCTGCAAGATGTGCTGGAGTAATGTCCAGAACTTGTAGGAGTGGCCAACCAATAAATGGCCCAATTTGAGGCCCATGGCATGAGAGGGAACCCATGTCTGGCACTGCCTAGATGGCCGGGAACCAGAGGCTAGATAACTCAAAGACCTAGGGTGGAACCAAATATGACTGGCAAAAAAAAATAATCAATGAAATGCTCCCTAATGATATTCTGGTATACAGATTGATACCTAGCCCAATCATCATTAGAGAGGCTTCATCTAGTAACTATTGGAAGCAGATACAGAGACCCACAGCCAAACATTAGGCAGAGCTTGGGGAAACCCATGGAAGAGGGGAAGAAAAAATTGTAGGAGCCAGAGGTTTAGAGGATGCCAGAAGAACATGGTCCACAAAATCAAATAAGGAGGGCCCATAAGGGCTCACAGAGACTGAATCAACAATCAGGAAGCTGTCATGGGTCCGAGCTAGGTCCTATGCACAATTGTTATGGTTGTGAATCTTTTTGTTTTGTGGGGGTGGAGGTGAGGGTGTCTCTGACTCTTTTGCCTGCTTTTGAGACCCTTTTCCTGGGTTTTCCCATCCAGCTTTGATATGAGGATATTATCGTAGTATTATTGTAAGTTGTTATGCTGTGATTAGTTTATATCACTGGGAGGCTGGGGGAAGTAGAAAATGAGTGAGTCTCAGGGAGAGGAAAGGTTAGGGAGAGGGACTGGGAGGAATGGAGAGAGGGGAAACTGGAGTTGAGATGTAATATACGAGAAAAATTTTAAAAAGAATCCCTTCAGCTTAGCATATTTATGCCTCAAGCCCTTCCTCTGCATTCTTGATAGGCAGGAATCTCACCACCTGTTCACATTATAAAGCGGATGCGCTAATGAACCCTGTAGGAGGAGACATGGACTCCAAGCAAGACGCCGTGCTGTGGTGAGTGTGTATTCAATAGAGCAATGTACACTATAGGGGGGTGACTCGGGGCAGTTAGTTCCTGGGGCTGAGGTGGAGGACAGCTCACCTATCACAGAAAGAGAGGGCCTGAGTGCGGCTCCTGTCAGTCACTTCTGAGTGCAGAGCAGCAGGTTGGCCTGCATCAGTTAGTAGCTGGTGCATGCAGGACAGCACCCTCCGTGGGGGTTTTGGGGACATGCTAGATTCTTGAAGTCTCCTAGATAAGGCTCTGGCTCATTATTTAGGAATATGGATATGTTCAGGGGCTGGAGTCCCTGGAATCCAATGAACGTGGCGTCATCTGGGCTGAGACCCAAGTTGCTCAGAATCCTGTAAAAGTGGCTTCCAGGTGCTGCCTGTCCCCTCACAGCAGGAAGGGGAAGGAGAATGTCATTTTTTTCTGTCTTCGTTGGTGTCCCAAAGCCACAGGTACCAGGTGGTCTATTTAGAATCAAGTTAGGGCTCTCAGCTTCCCCCCAGAAATCTTTAAATCATGCATATTCTGTAGAGCAAGGACCCAACATGGATCTGCTGTGGTCAAGAGTGGCAGACGTCAGGTTATCTTTAACAACAGCAGAAGCATCCCTCCTTCCCAGCTGGGCTCTGCCACAGCTGAGACGTCTTGCCTCTGTATTTGACTTTCTAGAACTTTCTATGAGTGCCTGTAGCCAGTTGATTCCCGTTCAGTGAGCTAATACTTGGTCTTTAATACTGGTCTTTCCTAATTTGTTCTTGTTGATTAGTATCAAAAGTGTGGCTGGAGACCTCTTCCTCCACCTAAGATAGCGATTGACTTTGGGTCAGTGGTTCTCGACCTTCCTAAAGCTGGGACCCTTTAATACGGTTCCTCAGGTTGTGGTGACTGCCAACCGTAAAATTATCTTCATTGTTACTTCATAGCTGTAATTTTGCTACTCTTGTGAATGGTAATATTTTCTGATGTTCTTGGGTGACCCCTGTGAAAAGGTCATTCAGCCCTCCCCACCCCCGCCAAAAAAAAAAGGGTGTCGTGACCTACAGGTGGAGAAACATTGCTTTAGGTGCTGACTGCTTTCAGTCTCCCCCACCCAGCCACAGTGTAACTGACACAGCTCCTCCCTGAGGTTAGGGAAACGTTCCTTGCTTCACTTTGTAAGCCCCACTCAGCAGGATTTCCTAAGTTTCTGTGGAGTATTTACCCTTCAAATGTGAAAAGGAAATACAAGTAACTTAGAAACTCCTTTAAAGCCAAATTAGAGAGGATCTTTCCAGCCATTAAAAGGATGTCATTCTGTGATTTGAGTAATCAAGCTGACAGGCAAAATAAGCAGGGACGTCTCATATTTTCTTTCCACAATTATGTGATTTAAAAAAATTGTCTGCTAAATTTCCCAAGGTCACACAGGATTTTGATTTTAAAATACTGCGGGTTATGCCAGCGGAGTCCTCCCCTGATGGACAGAGCAGGGTGTGTAAACGGAGAGGCTGAAGCCAGGCAGATTATTAAGCATAAAATGTAGTCCTGGCTTCCTTCGGAGATTCGCAGCGCCAGGCAGTGGTGCCAGGAGACGCTGGTGAGAAAAGACAGACATTCCCATCAGGTGACACACCAGGACAATTCACCTTGCTGTTCCCACTTTCACTTTCTGTAAGGCAGAATTCCCAACAAGGACTTGGTGATGTGTGTCCCGGGAGACAAGGTCAAGCCCATCAACTTTGATTTCCAGTTGTGAACAAATAAGCCAGTGTTTCCAAGCAATTAACACCGGGTATGCTTTGATTCTTACGTGCGAGCTGAGTAGCGGTGTGACTAGATCAAAGTGCTGTATTGTGTGTCTAAAGGTATGGGAACCTCAGAACTCCCCTTTTAAAACTGGGGCAAATGTTGATAACAAAGACTGAAAATAAATGAGAACGTGCTCCCGTGAGGAAGGGAGGAGGATTCCAAGGCACTCTTCCCACTGAGGAACTGGAAAGTATCCCAAAGACAATGAATAAACAGCGGGCAGGCAAGAGCTTTTGTCTCCAGCAAGCTGGTGCCTTTTGTTCTTAAGTCATGGTACTGCAGAGTTTGATGGGATTTCTGGCTTTACTTTGGATTTAATGAAGCTTTTCCATATTACTAACACATTTTTGGATCAGGTACAGCTTAGACGGGTGTCAATGAAGAAAATCTGAGCTCAAGAAAAGGTACTGACAGAGTGAGAGGTTCTTTCATATGCGTGAAACAATTAGACAACCCAGTGAGTTAACTGGAGAAAATTCCCTCCCTAATTTTGTCTGGTGCCCAATCAAAATCATGAGTAGGCTTGTCTCTTGGACAAGCAGAGGTTGGGGAGAGGAGTGGGCAGAGACAGCCATAGTGAAGATAGTATGCAGGAATTTGATTTAACTGCCAGTATTGCTGTGGGACACTTCCGCTGGGCTGTTTCATACATTAAACCACACTCCAGCCGGACGGTGGTGGCGCATGCCTTTAATCCCAGCACTTGGGAGGCAGAGGCAGGCGGATCTCTGTGAGTTCGAGTCCAGCCTGGTCTACAAGAGCTAGTTCCAGGACAGCCTCCAATGCCACAGAGAAACCCTGTCTCGAAAAGAAAACCAAACGAAAAAAAAAACAACAACAACAACAAAAAAATAACCCACACTCTACACACCGCTGAAATGGAGAAAGAATAGTTCTTAACTTACAAAGATTTTTGAAGACAGACTGAAATAGTGCTAAGAATTCCCTGAGCACCTTGCCTAGCAAGTGCTCGATAGTGGTTGAAGTTATCACTGTGCTTTTGGTCATTCTCGTCATAGAAGAGAAGGTCTCTGATGGATTTAAATCCGGTGCTTGTTCGTCTCTTGGTTGTGAGTCTGAAGTGCTTGCTGGAACCGCAGGTTAAGATGGGCTGCACGGCAAGGATGTGACAAGTTGCCTTAAAGGTAAATTTGTCCCGCTGAGCTCACAGCCTCAAGGCCCTCAGCTTTGCTAGTTCATCAGCTGGGCTGCTGCAAAGCGGTGGTCTGTCTTTGGAAACACGGTTTCATGTCCTCTCAGCTTTCTTTAGCTTTCTATCCTGGGTAAGCCCCACAGGATAGTTGCTTTATTAGAAACACAGGGGTCATTTGATAAATTCTGAGCCCTGATGTTTCTAGCAAGCTGCACTGCCATGTGGTGAGCCAGCATCCTAACGTAAGAGGAATATTGCCTTCTCTTTGCCTGGCTCGACGAGGATAAAGTGCTGTAATGGATGTAAAGCACGGGACCCGAGTGCTAACCACATGTCAGCTTCCCGTGTCTTCTGCAGAACAGAACAAACAGCAGCCACGGACCCTAACACAGGCCAAGCAAATTCTCAAGAATTCATGTCATTCAGGAGCTTGTCCTGACAGCTTAGGAGGAAAAACATGTCAACATTTGCTCATGTCTATTATCTCTTACAAATGTATACCTGCCAGGCTTAGGGTAAATAGCTTTGCTGACAGAAAAAAAAAAAATCACGCTGGCTTTAAGGATGAACAATACTTAAATCTCAATGAAAGATAATGCAAAATGGAATTTGGGAATATGTTTTATTGTAATTAAATTGGAGAAATCACCAGATTATTATATTAAACACCACCCTTAGAAGCCTGGAAGAATATAAATCCTAAAAGCAATTTAGAGCTTTCACAAGGTTGACCGTTTTCTGGCTTCTTTCTAGTTTTCTTCCCAGTGGCGGTGGGAGCGGTTTGCAGGATCAACACTGTGGCTCGATTAGCAGCTGACAGCTTGGCTGCCTGTCTGGGCATCTGCAGCTTTGACGGAATTCTTGACCTACTTCTGAATTCATGCTTCCCCCCCCCCCAGTAAGTTCAGCCCTCAGCGATTATCTTAGCCACACATATTTACTCCAATAACTGCTCAAAGATGAAATGTGTTTGGACCAAACCTAATATACTCCAGCCACATGGCTGCTTTCACATTTCAGGACCGCATCAATTAGAGAAGGCCAAAAATGATAATGGTCTTAAAAATTAGGTGATGGTTTGTTTGTGTTTTAATTGGTGTTTGTATTTTGAGGGAAATATGCTAAATAATTCTTTCATTGTTTCCTCATTAGCATTTCTTCAAATTAGATTTTTTTTCTACCAGACTACCAAAATATGACAGGATGTAATTACTCATAAATTAAATGCTTTTTAAAAATTCATGTGTGTATACTTAAGAACAAAATATGCCTGTGATTAATAGAGCTATGTTTCAAGATTTAACACCCTTCTCAAGGGCTTTACTCTTAATTGGGCTCCCTTTGAAAGTTTTAACTTTAACACGTACACATGTAAGAACCTACAAAAGGGATATTTGGGCTAAAAAAGATCATAGAACTTAAGTTTTAATATCTGTCTCTATATGCTCTGAGCCACAACCAACCTCACCCAAGGATACCATTCAGAAATAGAATCTTCTGGAAGTTGTACTTTATATGAAATACAGAAAAGAAAAAGACGTGATAGTTACTGAGAGCATGGCATGTCTTGGACAGTATATTTTGTGTTGCTTTCTGCCTTAGCACAGTTTAGGTGTCTAGACTTGGTTTAAGTCTCAGTGCAATGCAATACAACATGGAGGATCATGAAAGGTAGGAAGTGGTGGCTGGAGATCTAGGCCTACATAACTTCACGGGCACACGCTGTCCCCTGGCACACGAGGGAGATGAAGAAGCTGTTTTTGTGTGCTGATCATTTTGTTCTAGTCTGTCAGTAAACTGAAATAGTCTTAATGCATGTTCATTCTTCTCTGCCTGTGAAGACCTGCATTCACTGATCTGTTTTCTTACCAAATGTTTACTGAGTGCGTACCGTCTGTGTGTGTTTACAGGTGACTGTCCCTCACAAACCCATGCAATGAGCTTGCTAGGTGGCAGATATGCTTGGGGAAGCGATCACATTCTGACCACCCTGCCCAAACCATGGCTTCATCTCTTCAATAGTCATAATATGATGGCATTATGGAGAGGATGAGAATTGAAAGAAAGACCTGGATGTAGAAAACAGGTCATTGGGGATATGCTGTGGGCAAGCTGTCTCCCGTCTCCTGACTTCCTTTTCCTGCTCCCTGGCTACCACAGTTCACACGTTCTTGCCGCCCTGATATTCTGCCTTACCTCATGTGAAAGCAGGGCATTCAGCTGAGCCAGGGCCAGGACCTTTGAGATTATAAACATAATAAAATCTTTCTTCCTTTCGAGCCGGGCGGTGGTGGGGCA
>JAQHUG010000092.1:5795462-5808665 GCA_028555095.1 Dicrostonyx torquatus
AGTCAGGAGTGGTGTTATCTCCAGCAGTTCTTCTACTGTTCAGGATTGTTTCAGCTATTCTGTGCTTTTTGAGTTTCCATCTAAAGCTGAAAATTGTCTTTTCAAGATCTGTGGTGAATTGTGTTGGAGTTATGGTGGGGATTGCATTGAATCTTTAGATTGCTTTTGATGTCATTTTTACTATATTAATCCTACTGATCCATGATCATGGGAGAGCTTTCCATCTTCTTAAGTCATTTTCAGTACTTAATTTTTTTTTATCACAGTCTTTCACTTGCTTGGTTAGAGTTACCCAAGATATATTATATTTTTGAGGCTATCATGAAGGATGTTGTTTCTCAGTCCATTTGTCCTTTCTATATATGAAGGTGGTTGCTTTTTGTAAGTTAGTTTTGTATCCAGCTTCCTGACTGAATGTGTTTGTGAGCTGTAGGCATTTCCTGGTGAAATTTATGGTCACGTAAGTATACTATCTTATTTTTAAAATGTGTTTATAAAAGTTTTATATAAACGTTAGGAGCCCTGAATCTTTCCTGTGCCTAATATTTTGACTGAAAAACTTAAATTATGCTTGTCAAGGTAAAAAATTATAATGATAATAGCTGATTAAATTTTCCAACATTTTCCCCATTCTTTTAAAGTAAACCCAGCTCCTTACTATGAGCTATGTGTTCTAACTTATGAGCTAACTTATTCTAACCGTGCCTGTTTTTACAGTATCATGTCTTCCTCCATTGTCACAGAAAAGATGCCCTAAAAGTTACCGCATTACTCATTTCTTCTCTCAGCCTCCTGATCACTTCCCCACTGAGCACTTCTCAGGCTTTCTTTCCAGCCTCTTCTTGTCCACTCCTCCCCATTTGTCACAATGAATGCTCTTTTCAGTTTCTACTACTGAACTATAAACTTCGGTATGGGATTTCATGCAGTTTCTTTTTTATAAACAATTGAAATTATTACACCTCTATCATTCTGTTTACTTCACATTGTGTTCTCATAAATGGAAAATTAACACACAGAAAGCATTCCACAAGCTTAGAATAAAAGAAAATAGATGTTTGACAAAAATCCATGTTATGCGAAATTCCATTATGATATCTAGTTATTATTTGGTCTCAAAGAACCATAGATTATTGGATCAAGTAACTGGCATTAGCTTGATCCGTTTCTTTTTTTTCTGCATGAGGAAGCTGAGCCGTAAAGATACTCAACATGCCAAAGGCCATGGAACACCTACCACTAAAGCTGATCAGTCTGCTGAGTGACCTTTTATGACCTCTTGATGCCTATGCATGTCCCAATATACTCACTCTTGAGTTCTTCACTGTTAGCATTATATGTACCTTGAAAGTGATCACAGGGTTAACAAGAAGCCTTCGTTTTCTACCGCGTCTCCACTCGCTTTCCTTCCCAGGCTTTAACATCATACCATGACGATTCAGACACCCCTTGCATATAGTTTTTTGTTAAGCATGATTTTGTGAAAAAAAATTTTTCTCACAAGAGGCTGCATTTTTAAAGTTGACCTTGTGTTTCTTTAAGTAGTATTCTGGGACCTTATTTCCCTTTCTTCTACTTTTCCTCCCACCTTCCTCAGACCTGGTGTAGCTCCTTCTATAGAGGGAAATAAACCAAAAGGAAGGCTAGCAAAGCTTTGTGTATCCCTAAGTGAAATGAAGCATTGTAGGTGTGACCAGTAAAAGAGGTAGGAATGCTTGCAGAGTGTCAAATGACTGGAAACTCCTTAGAAGGGACATCTAGCATTTCATCCTGTAGACAACTCATGAAAGCATTTATTGCTTAAAGACACTTTGAACCTGAGAGAGTAAATTGTAAAGTTAGATAAAGAAATAAAATCTGAGAAATAAAAGTGGACTAAGGATGATTGGGAGAGAGTGCTGTGTCTTAGAGACAGAGCATCCTCCAACATGGATGAGTTTAAATAATGTCAAAATATGTGTAAAATAGTAAAGTGTCTAGTGCTATTTAATAGCTTTTAAATGTTTACTGAGTCCGTTCTGGTTTTATTTAATGACCAGTTAGGGAAACCTCTTACTGAAACATTAGGACATAGACTCATAAAATAAAACACAGTTTCTTGGTGGATACAGTAATATTGCAAGGCTTGATGAGAATAAAGAGAGTCTAAATTAAACAATAATAATTGGGAAGCAGGATGTTTCCTGGGGACTAATGACAGGCTGGATGGAGTTGATGGACCATGGTTGTTCTGTGGTCCATTAACCTCAGTTGATCATTAATTCCCAAGAACTACCTGATGGTGAGGTCATTACTACAATTATCACCTTATAGAAGAGAAGGATTGTAGACTCCAGAGTGGTGAAGTTAAAAGGGTGGTAACTATTCCATATAATGTGAGTGTTTCACAAACCAGAGGGTTAAAGTGAGCATTTCACAGATCAAAGGGCTATAAGGTCATTCGGATTCTCAGTTTCTAAAAGGGAAAGAAGAAGAAATTGCCATTCTTTCCATATATGTTTCAGGGATTGTAGGGCAAAGAGTCACAGCAGAAATGCACATGGTAAGGGCAAGGGTGTGGTTTGCTTCTACAACATTTGTTTAACATGTATAAGGCCCTAAGATGAAGATGTATACATACACACACATCATTAAAAACAGAAAAAAAGTAGTAAAGATATTTTGTCTAAACTTTTTTCCTTTTGAAGAACAATTTGTGTGTTGAAAGTATTTCTACTGATGAAGGATTTCCAACAACGGCAGAGTTTTGGCAGGGTCTGAGTTTGGCATAGGCACTGTCTCATTTACACCAGTTTTATTGAGTCAAACTAAATGAATAGGACAACTGAAGCAGGCTAGGAAGAGCCTGAGATGTCTTAAGTGCTTACATTCTCCAATTTTCCTTGAATATCCTGATGTGGGCATCAGTATCTCTCAGTTCCAGTGGAGCCCTGGGGGTGAGGTAATAGATATTTAAGGAACCAGATATGTTGCAGTGAGGTCCTCCCATAAATAATGAGAAAGTTTCACAGGAAGATATGCAGCTTTTTTTGTGGGTGTAAGTGGAGCTTCCTAACTCAAAGTATTGATGCTATTTATTTTGAGACTGACTCATTCTAGGTTCTGGGATTTGAGTAAAACAAAAATTATTTAAATGGCAATCTCCCACTGTTTTAATTCAAAATTGACTTAAGAAAATCCTACAGGCATCTGGTTCCCTGCTATCCTGCTGTGAGAGCCAGTGGTGCCAGAGGGTGGCTAGAATGCTGGTGATATTTCAAAGCCAAAGGTGTCTATGCCTAAATGGAATTTGAACTGAGAGATTAAAGCTTAGACACAAGGGCTGAAAATAGCATTCTTGAGTTTTCCATGTTGACTCGTGTTGTAAATCTTAAACTCTGGTGCTAATTTCAAATTTCTTAGCCACTTAAAACTGTCACATTCTTCAGTTCAATTATCTGTTCTTCCAACATTTGTCAGCCACTTCCCATGTGCCAGGAACTGTGTTCTGTGTTGGGAGTCTAACAATAAATAAGACATCGTTCCTGACTTCTAAGAATCACTCTCTCAGGGACACTGACTTGAAAGAAGAGAAGAAAGCCCGTGAGCAGCTGAGATAAAAGAGGCAGACGCACAAAAGGGAAGTGGTCCATCCCCATGAGAGATATCAAGAAAGCCAGGCAGGGCACCCTGAAAATCCTTGATCTGAAGGTAAAAGGATGAATGGGGGTTGTGTTGTGGCCCATACAGGATGTAGCTTTCTCCTTAAGAGCACTAGAGAACTGAGCACATATGTGAAGGGCAATTAATTCAGTATGAACAGGAAAAAGAAAAGGTGGCTGGAGATGAGACTAAGTGTCAAAAGCTTTGGATCATAAAAGGCTTTTTACAGATAATGACAGTGACTTTAGACTTCATGGTAGATTTACTGTAACATTACATATTTAGTATGTCATGAGAATAATTACTGATCAGATCAGAGTGGTTGTAACATAGAGTCACTTGCTAAGAATGAACTAAAATGTGTTAAGCAGGAAGTGATGTGCGCATTTGTATGTATTCAGGACTGAGCACTTGGGTGGAATAATTTATCAGAGGGTTTCTCCTTAGAGAGTACTAATTCTCTCTTTCTCAGCAGCCATTAATTACAAGCAGCTCTTTATCAAAAGTAGGGTCCATATGATACCGAAGCCATCCATATACACCCACCAACTGATGTCTGTGCATGTCTCATTTATGTACCTATACTACTGAGATGTGAAGGGTGTAACTTCTTTCATGTCTAAGCAGCACTATCTCTTCAGATGTCCTAGTACCCTGGTTTCTGTTTCCTATTCCTTCATGGCTCCTGACCCTTAGATATAGTAGTTATGTTGTAGTTGTATCATTTGGGCTTGTATACCCCAAAGTCAGTTCTCTGGACTTTGACCAGTTGTGAATCTCTGTAGTAGACTTCATATGCTATTAAAAGAAGCTTAATTGATGATTGGTGAGAGCTAAGTGTATCATCTGTGTGCATAAGAGTAGTGGTTAGAGATTACAGTTAAAGATTTTACTGGTGTAGGAAAGTGAAACCAGTAGCTTTTCATCTGGCATGACTTCGCAAGCCTTGCGTAGTCACAGTGCCAGGGATTAATTCCCTCCAATTAAGAGGATCTAAGTCCAATTAGACAAGTTTTAGTCAGTCTTATGATATAGGTGACACTATTAAAATCATGGGTCTCCCTTATTAGGCAGTCATTATTATGGTTGATAGGTATCACATCAGGGTAGAACTTTTGACTGCTTTCATCTCTTGTCAGCTTGCATAACAACTTCTGGTACTATGAAGGCCTACTCTTCAGAGGAAGTTTCTGGTCAGTTGCAGATCATTTTCACCAATTCTGAGTCCAAAGTATGTGGTGTCTTCAGCAATAGGCTCTTACCTTCAAGATCTGGAAAGCAACCAAGGGCAATGGCAAAAACGTATCATTTTTAAAGTCTCTTGGATTTTCCCCAACAATTTGAGGGGGTGTTTCCAATGCCTGGCACTAGTTTTTTTTGTTTGTTTTTATTTGTTTTCAGATGGTCTATAGTTCTTGGGAGGAGCCTTATTACCACAGTGACATTATGTCGTGTGTGTGTGTGTGTGTGTGTGTGTATGTGTGTGTGTGCGTGGCTGAGGTGGGGGGGGATTTTGGAAGCAGTGAACATAAGAGGGAGCAATCACTAGAGTAGATCAAGGGAGATAGAGGGCCTGGGACCACTGCTGGTTTGAGCAGCAAGAAAATGCCATTTGACAAAATGAAGAAGGGAAAAGAGGGTGCAGTTGCAAGCTGAGGCAGAGGGAGAACATGAAGAGAACATGAGTTTTCTGCTATCCATATTGTTTCTCGGATATGGGTGAATAAAAAACATACAGGTGGAAATATTTGATAGGGTTTTGAATGTGTCTGTGCTACAATTTGAATATTTAAAGCAATGTGGTAGATAAAAATCAATGGGAAAACTACACAGAACAAAAAAGGTTGAGAAAAGGGTTTTGAAGGACAGCATTTGGAAGGAAAATTATCATAATGAGGTGCAAAGGAGAATTTGGAGAAAAAAATTATAGGAAGGGGTTCAGGAGACAAGTCTATATACACAGAGAGAACCATGTAAGCTGACATCAAGAAATAAAATTGTCCCCCACTTTTGAACGGCAGTGTGTCATAGTGCTGTGGGACAATGGTCTTGTACCCTGTAAAGATTTGTCACTTGTATTGGTTTAATAAGACACTGACTGGCCAATAGCCATGCAGAAAGTATAGGCAGGGCAACCAGAAGAAGATAATTCTGGGAAGAGAAAAGACTCAGTTTATAGTTGTAACCCAGACCAAGAGGAAGCAAGATGAGAATGACTCACTGATAAGAGGTACCAAGCCACATGACTAACATAGACAAGAATTATAAACTAATTTTTTGGGGGGGGATTTTTGAGACAGGGTTTCTCCATGCCTTTTAGTTCCTGTCCTGGAACTAGCTCTTGCAGACCAGACTGGCCTCGAACTGGACTAATTTAAGCTATAAGAATTAATTAATAAGAAAGCCTGAGCTACTAGGCCAACCAGTTTATAATTAATGTAGACCTCTGTGTGTTTCTTTGGGACTCAATGGCTGCAGGACTGGGCAGGACAAAGACCTCTGCCAACACCATAGTCTGGTACTCCTCAGTCTAACTTCCTGGTTAACAGTGTAATCATCTTGTACTGCTCAATCTATCTTTCTGGCTAACAGTGTAATCATTTGGTGATGCTCAGTCTAACTTGCTAGCTAAGAGTATGATCAAAACTGGAACCCAAAGCCTCCAACTCCAAGTCCTACTATTCAACACATTTTTCCTCCATATCACACTTTCTGCTCATCACTGTCTCACCACCTCCCAGAGCCCAGTGAAGTCCTGACTGATGATGTGCTCTCTCCTAGCCTGTGGATCTTCTATCTCCTATGGAGGTGTCCTTGTTACACTGACTATTGAGAGTTCCCTTTGCAGGGTCTCACTGCAGTCTTAAGGTCCAGCACAGATGAGCAGGGTCTTCCTAAGACTCTGACTCTCTCACCCGTGACCCTGTATCATGTTTTAGCAATTCATCTAGTAAATACTTTGAGCACTTATTGTGTGTGCTAAGTGCTAAACAATGAAATAGTCCTTCATATCAAGAGAATAGTAACCTTATATTCCCATTTGGAAATCATTTTTGCTATAATTTTGTTGCTATGATTGAGAAAGCTAAAGACCAGGACCAACAGCCCCATATAAGGCATTTACTTAATAATTAATTGAAACTGGAAAAAAGTAGTTATCATAACATTTGTAAATTGTCTTATAGTTTTAATTGTAAATGTAAAAGAACCATGTCATCTTTGGAATGTACAATCACTATCTTGTATTAAGATCGTCTCAAATTTAATAGTTCCTATATTTATTTAACTATACTGTAAATATTTGGTGATGTTTCCTTTAATGCTCATGAAAAAAATTGAAACAGAAGTGGCAAGACTACAAACTGGAAAACAGAAAGATCTTGTTTTATTTCTTACTTCCTTTGGGAAGAGCCTCCATCTTTTCTTTGTCTCTCTTCAATAAAATGACAGTGTTGAACTTTATAACCCTTAAAATATCTCCTTGCTGTGAGATGTGCTGATTCAATTGCAGCCTAATGTCCACAGCAAAAAATAGGAATCAATACATGTATTTATTCTCCTGCAGTTCATCTACTGTTAACCTTCACTGAAGATAATTGCTCTTGCATGCTCTACAACACAGGATCTACCAGATTCCAAATAAACATTTCCTTTTCTTCAACGAATGGATGGAGATGTCAGAACTCCATTTTATGTACACACTAAGAATCAACCCCAGTTGCATCTCCTTTGACCACTGGGCATACCTAGTTGACTGACATCCAACTCAACTCATGGTCAAACCAGCCACTTGCTTTCCTTACTTTTACTTCCAGAATAAACTGTGCATCCCATTTGTTTGTGGTTGTTTTTTTCTTTTTGTGGTTTTAAAACTTGATCAAGCCTTTACCAGAACCTGACAAAATTTTTCTTACCTAACTGCTCTGTTTTAAATTTCTAGCTCTCCTCTAAAATTCCTTGTACATTTTAGCAAATTGCTTGACTTTTCTTCTCAATTTCTCATCTCTGATAATTTATCAGTTTTTCTTCTTTAGAAGGCAAATGCCTTAGATACTGTTCTGTTGCTGTAAAGAGACACCGTGACTAAGACAACTTAGAAAACATTTAAACTGGGTCACTAGTTTACAGCTTCAGAGAGCTCATCCATTATCATTAAGGCAAGGAATGTGGCAGTAGGTAGACATGGTGCTATGGTACTAGCTGAGAGGTTTGCATCCTGTCCACAGGCAGGTGACAGAAGAGAGAGAGAGAGAGAGAGAGAGAGAGAGAGAGAGAGAGAGAGAGAGAGAGAGAGAGGAAGAAGAAGAAAAGAGAGAGAAGAGAGGGAATGAGGGAGAGAGAGAGAGATACTGAAGTTGGAGTGGACTTTTGAAAGTTAAATCCCACCCCCAGTGACACACCTTCTCCAACAGGCCACACCTCCTAGTCCTTTCCATTAACTTCCATTCCCTGATGACTAATCATCCAAATATATGAGCCTAAGAAGGTCATTCTCATTCAAACAGCCACAGCAAGCCCCATTTCATGAGGCTTTTCCATCTATACACCTTTAGTTCTGTTTCACTGTATGCTTAGAACTTTACCCATCTGTCCTTTAATTCTTCTCTTTACCTCCTCAGTGTGCCCAGCAACTGATGTTTCCCTTTAATCTTCAAACATACTCATATGCCCACATCCCAGAAAACCCTGCCTGAGGCTCTATACCTCTCAGAGTCATGGATCCCATTCCTCAATTCCATTTCTCTCATTTCTCTTTAAGTTGCTTTCTGGGGCTGTTCATCCCTTGAGCCATTTTTAACATGTCTTCACCCTCTGACTAAATTATTTTCTTGAAAATTATCAGGGTCTGACATATGGATGACATATTCATTTATTTTTCTTTTGGTTTCTGAATAAAGACAGAAACTAACTTCACCAGTTTATGGGGAAGTCATTTCCAATCCAAATTTTATTCAAATTGTAGACTTACAATTTGATTGTATTAGTTTATGTATGTAAGTGGTGTATGTGGGTGTATGTATTTTTCAGTAAGCATATGTGTACGTGTATGTATGTTGTATGAAAGCCAGAGACCCACAGAGGTATATCAATTGCTCTTTATCTTTCTTTTTGAGACAGTATCTTTCACTGAACATGGTACTCACTGACTGACCTAGACTGACTGCCAGCAAGCTTTGGGAATCCATCTGTCTCTCTGCTCCCAGAATTGGGGTTATAGATACACCCTGTTCTGTCCAGCTTTCATGTGGGGACTTGGGATGTGATTCCAGATTTTCAAACTTAGATAGTAAGCACCCTACTGACTGAGAAATCCTGTGATATTTTAAAAGACAAAACAAAAACCCCACAACTTTCTCTGGAGGCAGCAATTTGGTTCAGTGACCACTGAAGCTTGATAACCTGAGTTTGATCCCTAGAAATGACATTGAGGGAAGAGCAGACTCTAAAGTTTGTCCTTGATTTCCATACATGCCTCATGTACTCATTCAGCCTCATACACACACACACATACACACACACACACACACACACCATCACCACACCCATACCATACAAGTACATGCACACCATCACCACATACATACCATACAAATACACACATGAAAACACAACATACAAACAAGACACACACCATACACAATACACACAACACACAAATACCACATACACACAACATACAAATACACTCACACAGACACCACACACATACACACACCCCATACACAGACACACACACACACACTGTATGCCTATAAGAAAAAAGTTCTTGAGCTAATATTGATAAGCTGTACATGTAAAATATTTACCACATACTGTTTGGATATGCATTAAGTTATGAAAATATCCCACATATGTAAATAATATTTCCATTGCACCTCATCTCAATGGTTCCTAGATGCTCTTTGTCTTCCCCTTCCTTTTCCCAATCGCTAATAACCACTGGTGTGCTTTTTGTGACCCTGTAAAATTTTTATATAATTGATGTATGTATCCCCTTTTAATCTGATTTCAGCTTAATTATTTTGAGTTTGATCTATATTGTATGTATTGGAACACGTTTCTTTTTCATTAACTTTTTCGATTGGTTTCTGCTTCATTAGTTGCTATTCTTTTCTGTATTGTTGTCAACACTAATTTGCTTTAATTTCTCCCTTTTTATTGTTTTATAAATTATTTTCTTATTGTGTATGTGTGTAACAGGCTATTTTGGAGACTATTAGCCAGTTCCTAAATCACGACATGGAGACTTATTAGTTATGAATGTTCGACTTTAGATTATGTTTGTCCCATTAGCTCTTATACCTTAAACTAGCCTGTTTCTCTTCATCTCCATTTCGCCTTGGGCCTTTTTAGTGTCCTTTCATTCCATATATCCCACTCCATGTCAGGGTATCTTGCTGGCTGGCCCAAATGTCTCCCTCTCTTTCTCCCTCATTCTCTTCTCCTGGAGACCAGATTCCTCTTCCTATTTATGCTCACCAATCCTGCCTATGCTCCTACTGCCTAGCTATTGGCCATTCAGCTTTTTATTAGCTCAATCAGGTGCCTTAGGCAGGCAAGCTAAAACAGCAACACATCTTTATATGATTAAACAAATGCAATAGATATCTACATAGTCAAGGTAATATTACACAAAATATGTGTATGAATATGTTTGTTCTCTCCCTGCTTCACCACAATGAGTGTAATATGTGTGCTGATAATGTGTGGATGTGCATGCCACTGGGGTGTGGAAGCTTCTGGGAGTTGGTTTTTTCTTCTACTGGAGGTTAGAGGATCAAATTTAGGTTTTTCAGTCTTATGCAGCAAGTAATTTTTTCTGGGCCAATGTTTAATTATTTATCTAGGTTTTTTGTTGTTGTTATTGTTACTGTTAGTTCATTTCTTTCTTTGTTTTGTTTTTTGAGATAAGATCTCACTATGTAGCTCTGTCTATCTAGTATTAGATTTCAGTTCTATGTAGCCCAGACATATGTGGTTATCCTCCTGCCTCAACCTTCCAAATGGAATACAGTCCTATGGCACCACTCCCAGTTTTGGTTCCTTTCTTTCTTTAATATTTATTTTTATTTTATATTTGTGAGTAGTTTGACTGTTTGTATGCATGTGTGTATGTGGGCTGTGTGCATGCCTAGTGTGAAAGTCAGAAAAATGGCATTTATTCACCTTGAACTGAAGTTACAGGTGGTATAAGCCACTATGTGGTTTCTGAGAACTGAGCACAGATCCTCTACAAAGGCACTGAGTCCCTAAACACTGAGATACCTCTCCAGTCCCTTTTCTGACTTCTTAATGAGAAGTTAAGATAAAGTTTGGTACTGTCAATATCCATAAAAGCACTAGTCTGGTGATACATTGCTAATTTTGATATGCTATGTTTTATTTTATTCAGTGTATAATATTTCTCATTTTTATTTCACTTTGGCATATACATATTTCATAATTATGTCATACAGTTTCCAAATGCTTTGAGGTTTCTAGGTACTTTTTGTTACTTTTTAAAATTTATTCATGACATAGTCCAAGAAAAAAAACCTTCTGATTGACTCAAGTTACTTAGAATTACTAACATTTGTTATCTGGCCCAGGATGTCAGTTTATTTTGGTAGGTGCTACACATTTACGGAAAAACAATGTGTGTCATAGGTATTAAACATTCTATAACTTTCAATCATTATCAAATTGGCTTATAGTTTTGTTTAAAATTGATGCCTTTCCAGAACTTCCCTCTAGATCTTTATAACATTGCTGCTTGTGGACAAGAACTTTGACACACTTGGACATTTGTTTGTTAAGCTTCACAAGTAGGTAGGTCTTTAACGTCTTGTCAGATTTGGGAATTTCTCAACTAATATCTTGAGGGCAAAAGATTTTTTGCTCCATGCTTCTCTCATTTTGGGAGATGTAGTCACGCTCGGCTCTCCAGTCACTGAACATCATCCTAAATTCCGCTGATGCTTGCCTCATTTTTTTTTATCAGTAATTTTTTTTGTGCTTCATTTGGATCATTTTTATTTCTATGTCTTCAAGTTCAGTGTTCCTTTCTTCTGAAGTGCCACACTTCATCATTGCAGCCCAAGTTTTTACAAAGCAGGCGTTATAATGTCTATTTCTAGCAATTCAAATTGGGTCATTTTAAGTCTTTTATTTAGGATTCTCAGTCTTTCGCCTGCATTTGGCCTATATCAACTCAGGCTGTAATGGTGGTTTTCACACTGCCTGCGTCATATCTAGATTCGTTTTGATTAGCCAGCTTACCTTTTCTGCATACTTAGCAATTTTACTTTCTGCCACACACTGTGAATTCTGATCTGTTGTTTTCTAGAATTGTTCTTTAGTTTTATATTGAATACAGTTGGATGGTGTGGCTGAAGATAGCCTCAGGCTCCTGCTGTTCAGTTCTACCATGTGTACTAGAGTGTGCTCTTGTCCCTCTTGAAGCAAGGCCTTCTGGAGGTCTGTCACCCAAGCAGGGACCCACAACACTCTCACTGTGGCTACTGAGGGTGTAATTGCTGCCCCCATATGTGCTCTGGAAACTGTCCTTTCCACCCTTCTGAGAGGCCTCTCTTTAGCCTTGAGCTTTTTCTTCAGTCATCTGTACTGAGCAGAGAGCTCTGCATCCTTGTTCTGTGTGTCCACTTGTATACTCTGCATCCTCACTCTGTGTGTCTGCTTGTATACTCTGCATCCTCACTCTGTGTGTGTCCGCTCGTATACTCTGCATCCTCATTCTGTGTGTGTCCGCTCGTATACTCTGCATCCTCGCTCTGTGTGTCTGCTCGTATACTCTGCATCCTTGTTCTGTGTGTCCACTTGTATACTCTGCATCCTCACTCTGTGTGTGTCTACTCGTATACTCTGCATCCTCACTCTGTGTGTGTCCGCTCGTATACTCTGCATCCTCGCTCTGTGTGTCTGCTTGTATACTCTGCATCCTCACTCTGTGTGTCTGCTTGTATACTCTGCATCCTCACTCTGTGTGTCTGCTTGTATATTCTGCATCCTCACTCTGTGTGTGTCCGCTCGTATACTCTGCATCCTCACTCTGTGTGTGTCCGCTCGTATACTCTGCATCTTTGCTCTATGTGTCTGCTCATATATTCTGCATCCTCGTTCTGTGTGTCCGCTTGTATACTCTGCATCCTTGTTCTGTGTGTCCACTCGTATACTCTGAATCTTCGCTCTGTGTGTCCGCTCGTATACTCTGCATCCTCGCTCAGTGTGTCTGCTCGTATATTCTGCATCCTCGTTCTGTGTGTCTGCTTGTATACTCTGCATCCTCACTCTGTGTGTGTCCGCTTGTATACTCTGCATCCTCACTCTGTGTGTCTGCTTGTATACTCTGCATCCTTGTTCTGTGTGTCTGCTTGTATACTCTGCATCCTCGCTCTGTGTGTCCGCTTGTATACTCTGCATCCTTGTTCTGTGTGTCTGCTTGTATACTCTGCATCCTCACTCTGTGTGTGACTTCTTCTATACTCTGCATCCTTGTTCTGTGTGTCCACTCGTATAATCTGCATCCTTGTTCTGTGTGTCCACTCGTATAATCTGCATCCT
>JAQHUG010000092.1:5814313-5827684 GCA_028555095.1 Dicrostonyx torquatus
TCCTTTCTACAAAGATTTATTTATTTTTATTTTATGTGTCTGAGTGTTTTGCCTGCATGTATGTTCATGCATCGCTTGCAAGTGGGGTGCCTATGGAAGTCAGAAGAAGGCATATGATATCCAGAAACTGAAGCTACAAATGGTTGTTTTTGTTTTGTTAGGTCCATAGTAATGCAGTTGGTTTGTTCTAAGCTATCAACAATATTCTTGTAAATCAATGTAAGCTACAGCATTAGGGCTCAGAGGAAGGCTTTTAGAAAAATGAAACAACAAAATCAAAACATAGAGGGTTTATAGCCATTAAAGCAACGTTGAAAAGACTTTGCTCTGAGGAAAGTTGGATGATGAAGCAACTGAACAAAGACTTAAGTACTTTTTATCTTTAGATTTTTTACCTTTCTAGTCACTGGGACAAAAATACCTGAGAGAAAAATGTAAATGGGGAAATAGAACATAGTAGTTCACAGTTTCAGAGGATTTGGGCTGTGATTGGTTGGCCTGACTCACGTGGCAGACTATGCCAGTAATAGCGCCATGCAGAAGAGTTTCTAGGGAAGCATAGAGAAGCAGGCGGGAGCTACTGAACAAAATGGACCAGTAGCTCATCCCAGTGGCTTCTTTCTCTCAGAAAATTTCCACTTACCAAGTCTTCTAGGAACTCCCCCAATAATGCCAATTGGGGGCCACCAAATAGTTAACACATGAGCCTAATGAGAGCATTTCATATTTAAATCATAACAGTATTAAATTAAAAGAGAGAAAAATGGAAAAATAAACCACATATCCATATAGTATGTTCTTAATATTTCCAAAGTTTCTTCCAAATTATTACTCTTAATATATTTCTTCAGTTACAAGATTAATAGGACTCAATTAAGGGAAAAGATCATCTTAATCAATGACAATCTTCAGACTTCATCTTGTCAGACTATCTTCAAATTCCAAATTGGTGAAGCCAATATGAATGAAGTCTTGTTGAATTTGTAATTGCCAAATAAATAACACAGAAAAGGAGTGTGAGTTTCTAAGGACACTAAAATTAGTCAAGGAAATGAGTACTTGAGCTAATATCCCATAACGGTTTTCAATTTATCAGTATCATGTGCTTAGTCCTTTATGGTGATGTGGAATGAGACAGAATTTTGAAGCAGGACTTTAGGAAAATGAAATATGAGGAAGATGACATGGGATGACTAGGAAAGAATTCCCACCCAATAGATGATAATTGTTGATTGATGCTGAAAATATTTGTCTAGATCTTACATGTGATCAACATGACAGGAGGCATAGGTGAGCCAGAGCAAGGATACTACCTTTATTAGTCAGGAATCTTTAGGAAAACAGAATAAACAGAATGACTCTCTCTCTATGTAAAGAAAGGGAGTTCTTTAGAATGACTTAAGACTGTACTCCAGCTCATCTAACAGTAGCTGCCTATGAATGGAAAGTCCGAGAGAATCCAGAATACCTCTGTCCACAAGGCTTGATACCTCAGTTGGTCTTTAGTATTTGCCAGAATCATGAAGAAGTAGGCTCTAATGCCAGTGAAGGGATGGACTTGCTAGCCAGGGCAATAGCAGATAGACAAAGAGAGCAAGCTTCCTTCTTCCAGGTGGTTCTCAACATGTGGGTCATGACCTACATGTCTTAGGTCTTGTCACCTAAGGCAACGAGAAAACACACTTATTTACATTATGAGTCACAACAATAGAAAAATTATAGCTATGAAGTAGGGATGAAAGTAATGTGGAGCTCAAAGACTGCTGTACAGTGTCTTCCTCCCCCTCATGCTTTGAGAAAGAGAATTTCACTAAACCTGGAGCTCACAGAGTTGGGAAGATTCATTGGTAAGTCATCCCCAGGGATCTGGAGATCTTTGGCATCTCCAGTGCTGGGATTCCATATGTGTACCACTCTGCCCAGCTTTTGTATGGGTGCTGGGGTTCTGAGCTCAGGTCTTTTTGTTTGTGTGCCATCTTCGTGTTATAGGCTCACTGAGCAGTGCTGTCCTTGATCAGACCACCCTTGGGGAGAGGTGTGGCTCTTTTATAATGAGAGAACTTAACTCTGGTCTAGTTACTTAAAGCATGGGTTAAAAACCTAGCGGTGCTTAGAGGGAGCCGGGATTCCTGTTTCCAAAGTGTCTGTACAACAGTCATGCAAACACATACCTGTTTCTATGTGTTATGGTAGGTTCCTGCTATAACCCCAAGGTGCAGTTTTTGGAGATAGTGGTAAGGAGAAAAACGATGTTGAAAATGATGGAATGGTTGCTATGACGTCTTCATTAAGTGTTTCTAGAATACCTGTTAAGGTTCCAAGCATACTTTACATTCTTTTGAAGGTAAAGGTACATCAATCATGCTTACTAATGATAAAGTTTGCGAAGAAAGAAGGTGGATATGAAGTATGGAGCCATGGCTTACATGAAGAATAATTAGGGACGGTCTCCCTGGTCACATCTGTGAGACTCACTCTGTTGACAAAGTAAGGAGGAAGTTGGGGAGATGGTGTTTCCTCCCAGAAGGCTGATACAAAAAAAAAAAAAAACCAAGGGTGGAGTGTGCTTTTCTTGCTGCCAGAACAACAGTAATGCCCATGTAATTGCAGAAAGATGGATGGGGAGAGATGAGGCCAGAGAGACCAGAAAAAGTGGTGGTGGTGTCTCGTTATGGGGTTTCATGTGCCACTGAAAGGACTTCGGCTTCTTGAACAGAAGATGATAAGGCTGGGTTGAACTTTTAACAATATCACCTTGATTTCGTGGAGGTCAGAGAGAAGCAGAGAAACTCCTTGGAAGGCTTTGTCATAACGGAGGCTAGCACTCATGGTTGGCTGTGAGAAGTGATGAAGAAGGAGTGAAATGGGCTCCTGGAATGAGAGCCAACATGATCTGTGAGGGAGGAGCGGCTCAAGGGCAATGCTAAGCCATTTGGTCTGCACTGTGGAGAGTTCACAGCTGCAGTGAACAGGCATAAGCTGGGAAAGACAGTAAGAGATTAAGATTGTAGGCACGGCCAGCTTGTTAAACATCTGCACAATGTCCAGGAAGATGGAGGAAACAAGGCTGGGTCTAAGGAGATCGGGCTGGCCATGTAAATTAAGGAGAAGCAGCAGCTTGTCAATGTCCGTTCTAAAATACAGAATGAGGTTGTGTAGAGGGGCATAATGGCAGAAAAGAGTTGTGAGGGACGGAGGGTACTGGCAATTCAAACAGAAGGTCAGGGAGATAGAGAACCAAACAAGACAAAGGAGTGGCCAGTGAAATAAAGGGACAGTATTGAATAAACAGTGACCTGAAGTCAAAGGTCAGGAAAGAGAAACTGACCCGTGAAGTGTGGCACCTCTGACCACAACTTGTCTCTAAACCAGGGATCTATATTCTACAGCATTCTATAGTCAGGAGTTCCTTTGGAAGATGTCTCGAGAGAGGATCAGTCAGGAATGAAGCTGCAGGTATAGTCTCTGGGTTGTGCATAAGACAATGCTTGGTCAGTTCCTAAGCCCTCTTCACCAGTGCCTTGAGGACTCTTAGCCAGTTGGATAAATCCACAAATTTGAGTGCTCTAGATTTTTCTTAAAGAAAGCTACCTCCTGCATTTGTCATACAGAGGAGGTGGCAGCTTCATCTCGGGATAAACATATTTTATTCATCTGGTATGCAAGCTAAATGAAGGTCTGTTGCAAATGAAGATTTATGGCAGGGGAAGGAACTGTGGTATGCTCTTGGGTCCGAGTGGGAATTGATCATCTGGGGCTATGCATTCTGGGTAGGTACTGACTACCCATGCTGAGAATTAAAATTGAAAGTATTTTGCACTTACAGATTATCATGTTCATAGCCTGAAGTGCTTTAATAAAAATTGTGGACATTATCATATCATGCTGCTATAAGAGAGGTGTGAGAAACTTTCCCTAGGTCTAGAATGACAGCTCCAAGTGGCTCTCCTTGGACTCAGGAGACACTGGGATCTATTCGTGGCTTCCTTCTACATTTATGATTTCCACATAAATCTATGTTATTTGACCTGTAAGACAGGGCTCAGTACCTTGGAGCCTATCTCAAAATAGTTAGCGTGCTGTGGGCAAAATAACCAATCACGCATGGCTTTATGTGCTTTCTCATGTCCAGTCCAAAGGAGTGCTATCCGGATTCAAAGGAAAGGGTATTTGCTTTGGGGTGTGATGAGAAGAAAGTCATCAAGATGGATGGAAATCTTACAAAAATTCTGAGGTGCCACTTGAACTTGTCATTGCCAAGTGAGAGACTGATGTCAGCATCAGGGAAGACAACTTCCAGCAGTGATGGCGCTGTAGGGAATGCCACTGCCTGCTATTCTCGCTCTTCATAGTGCACACCTCTATGTTATTATCATTTTGGTGAATTTGTAATTTCTTTTGGTGGAATTGAAGTATTAAAGACCTTGAAAAAAAAGTATAGTTGAGAAGATGGACAATCATCAGCATTGGCTCATGAAGCTGTGGAAGCAAAAAGTACCACATTGTATTGCTTGTGAGCTGGAAAGTCAGAAAAGTTGACAGTGGTCCAGAAGATGCAGGACTATGGGAATATGTCCCAGCCTAAAACTGAAGGCCTGAAAGCCAGAATGCAGAGTAGAGCAGATGGGTGCCTCAGTTTAAGCAGTGGATTTAGGCTGCTTCTGTGCATCTATTCTTTTTAGACACCTCATCCCATGAACTGGGCGACGCCCACCCACCTTGGAGAGGGACTTCTGCTTTATTCAGTCCACTAACAGGAATCTTTCCTACACCCGCTCTTTTTGACACATGGACATGCCTGTAAATAAAGATTTGTGCATATCTTCAATCATCTCTTCCATTGCCACTCATAAGAAATAGACTTAGTTCTGGGAATTGAGAGTTTTCTGTTTTTTAGTAATAACCCAGAATTGTTAATACATTCTCAGAGTTATCTTCTAGGAATAAACTAAAATAGCATACACGACAGTGCTTTGTAAAGCATAAACACTATCCAGATACATCATAGATGGCATTATTCAATTTTATCAAGCACAGCCATGCTGGAAGAAAGACAAAAGCAATAACAAACATTTCCTCTGGGTCTTTGCTTGTCTTGTGATCATGTTTGACCGAAGGGTCTGTTATATGTTGATATGATAACTTGGAAAAGGCTTGAGCCTTGTGCTTCCGTTGGACATGCCTGTCTCTTTACGGAAGCACTGTGTGTATCCAGCTTGACTGCCAGCAGGCTTGATGAAAGGCAAAATAGAGATGGGAAGCCTGAGCCATAGTCCTGACTGACCCGACGACTTTACAGCTAAGCCCAGCCAGTTCTGTTATTTTTCATCTCCTTCAAAGCACGAGAGCCGAGAGGCTGCTTTGTTATGACAGAGGACATGGACAAACAACTAAATAATACAGATGACTTTAGCCAAGCAACTGAGCAATACACCAGATGCTCTCCCAGAAATTGAGCACTTGGACGTTAAAGAGCCCATCTTCCACAAAGAATGTCTCCTGGTGAGAGAAGAGTTTCCTGCCCGACTCCAGTTTGATCTGCAGCATTCCACATCAACCACTCCACTTTGCCTTTTAGGGAAAGTAGATAAACAGCATGCTATTTGTTTTGTAAATAGATCTTTTAAAGGTGTCCAGGAAAGTCCTTTTAGTAACTCAAATGTTAATGTTCAATCCAATCAGCTAAGAGAGCCCCAAGGCTGTAAGTAACCTTTAAAGGGATGCACAGGATAACTTGCCTCCCATCCTCTTTAACTACCTACTTCACACCAGAAGAAAAAAATCCGAAGAATATTATCTTCATTTTCCTCTGCACTTTAAGTGCAGCCTATTAGCTTTCTGTATATAATGACAACTCTTTTTAATTGGTGTATTTTCCCAGAGACCAGCAAAGCCTGTTTGGAGTAGATGAACTCCTGACATGTTAAGGTGATCAGTATGAGTGAGGTATATGGTATATCTAGACCACTGCTGGTCGGCAAGGCATACAGAGTTCAGGTCTGCAGGTAATGTACTCCTCAAGCTACTGAAGGTCAGCTTAAGGACACCTGTCATAAGCTATGGTTATTGTTTTTACCAGATTCTTGACCAGTGCCTTCTCTTATCGCCTTTCTTCCAAGTCACGGTAGTCCTGTGTGCTGAATTGTCTTCAAACAATGACCCAGGCAAATACTTGTGGCACTAGTGTAATGGTCTGTCCTGTCCCTTTAAGAGACAAGCCCCTCCTCACTCCCCCCTCTGGGCAAGTGAATCTTCCTTCCACTTCCAGCCTGAGCTGCCTTCCTTTCTGTCTCTCTCCTGAAGAGAGGTAACTTATGCTATCTCTCCCTCCCTCCCTCCCTCCCTCTCTCTATTTCTCTCTCTCTCTCTTTCTCTCTGCCTCTCTTTCCTCATCCCCCTTCTATCTTCCTCTTTTCTTTACCCTTCTCTTCCATAACCCACTAAATAAATACCCACATTCTCTACATGGTATGCCTATCTGTCTCTGTCAGTCACCTGCTGTGCCTCCTGGTGGGACTGGCTGACTTGCTGAGCACCGCAGTGACTCCCTACCTGGGACACACTGCCCCTTGTAGCTTGCTGCCCACTACCACCCCTCTGGGAATGGCGCCATTTTATTTTTACCATTACAACTAGTCTATGCCAGAGGTCATGGGAAGGATGTTGGAAGAAGGAGATGTGGAGGAAGTGGGTCCCACATAGCCACATTCCATCCTTCTCATTGTTCTGTTGACTATGGCTGAGGCTTGTCCTTGAATGGGAGAAGGGAGTGCTTCCTCAACTACAGCCTGTCAGAAACATTAGCAAGTGGTTATTGACCTTAATTCACACTGGCCTGCATAAGTCTGAGGAGAAGCCTGAGACTCTGCATTTCTGATAGGGTAGTATTCATGTTGGGGGGGGGACATAGGAAATGTGTTGAAAATCAGGGGATTTATTGGCCTGGGAGGCTCTTAAACATTCCAATTAGATTCTAGCTCCACTCACAGTGAAAGCACTAATATAATGTACAACAAAGAAATATTATCATTTAACAGCATTTCCATGGCCTGTCCCCTAGGAACTAGCATAAAACGATTTCATTATATTTATCAAGCCCTCTCCACAAAACATATTGCTATAAAAATCAGTTAAGCATTTGTGACCAAATAGAATAACTAAAGTGCCATAATTGTCTAAGGAATGATATACAAGGAGCTCACCAGTGCTATCTGGGTGCAGAAGATCTTTTAGTCCCTTTCATCCATCAAAGGTTTTCCTCTATAGACGTCAGCCAGGAGGTTATCGGTACCGTAAGCACTATGCAAAGCTTTTTGGATCCTTTCCTTGGGACAGGTTGCCTCCATTGGCTACGTTATCAATCAGGGCATAAACCACAGCCTTAATGTTATCTGAATCTCAGAAGCTCACCCCGGCGCAGTAACTGCTGGGGAATTGTGAGTCATGGGATTGCTTGAACACTGAGAGTATTGTGCTGTGAAGATTACAGAATCTTATTAGAAAAGGCTCTGGCCCAGATTTGCAGCAGTTAAAATCAGAGGATTTCTTAAGATACCTTGGGGATGACGAGAAATGCTGGAACCTGTTTCTATTTACTCATGTGTACTCCCAGGATGCGGCGTCAGCCAGCAGGAGCTACAGCAGATCTTACTTATTAGTGCGGATTTCCCCTTTGGGGCATTATTTAAAAATATTTGTACATATTTCAAATCCCTCAATCTGGTCTGTGGCAAATGGTTGCTTAAGCAGCTTCTTAATTATTTTGTTCCAGGTTTCGCAGAAGGAGTATTGTAGATATTTGGCACAAAGCTGAGGGTTTTCAAGCCTTCAACTACCTCCTCAATACATCAGGAAAGGAGAAAAATCAAGGGGCGTTAAATTATGACTCTCTTTGTGCAGTATGCACGTATAGAATTGATTGTGGACCTCAGTGCAGGGGAGAAATACTTGCACAGCTGCCTGGCAATAATTTTTATGTTTGTTAAAATTACATTCTCGCTATTTTGTCATAATACTCCAGAGTGAAGCCTGGGAAGAATGACATGGCTGTAATAAGAGTAAATGGGGTAACTGCCAATCTCAGGTAATAAATTATCTTATGAACATGGAGATTAAATGTAAGCTGGATCATTTGAAATCAGTGGTAGATAAATATGAACAAATAAAAACAAGCGTTATTTTATGATGGAGTTAGGCAGAATCATTTAGTTGAGAAGACGAATGAGTTAGATGCCTGGTTTAGGAAAGATTTTGTAGCGTTTCCATTCCCACTCATGCGGCTGAGCTCATAGCAGTCGGAGAGATGTGTATCCAGTGCGGGATGATACAGCACTGCCCAGTTTGTGGGATGAAGATGTCCATGACCCTAGGTAATCCGGCGCCATCATACAGTCAGTTTATTCCTGTAGTCTTGCTGAAGATTGGATGATAGGGCTTCCTAATTTAAATCACTAAGCTGAGCATCCAGAGACACACCCAAGTCCCCACTCTCGGCTTTCCTAGCTCTCTAATATGCACCATGTTGTAGTTCATCCCATATCGTATGCCCATTCATGTGTGCATTCGCAGACACAAATATGCTTTCAGAGCATAGGAAAGAACAACAACAAGAGTGAGAAATGCACTTGGTATAGCGGGGCTCTTCTCTAAAGGAATCAACTCATTAACAACATTGAGCTTCCCAACCTCTATATTGTGGGCAAAGAAACAAACGAAACACGAAACCAAAAAAACAAAAAAACAAAAAAACAACAACAACAAAACAAAAACCAAAAAACCCTTCACATTATTGTTTTGGATATCTGTGAATCAGAACTTAGATAGAAATCAGAAGTTGGAGTGAATGCAGAATTTGCATCTTTCTGAAAACCATTTCCTTGAACGAACCTCCAGAAAGACAGAGTGCTTTGCTTTCTGGTAAATCAAATCACCATGGCAACGTAAGATACAAATACATTGTGTGTGCATGTGTGTTTAAAACATATGCATACATATTCCACATCACATGAGCACTTTGAAGACTGTCTTACTCAGAACTGTGACTGATGTATTCCATTTCAAGCTCCTTAGATTGGAAAAAAAAGTAACACACCAACAAGGTTAAGTTGAAACAACACCAAGATAAATTTTTGCAATAAAATTGATACTCTTAGTTCATATCATTTTGTGGGCACTGATTTGGCAATGAAACAATAGATAGATGTCAAGACAGGTCAAGCTGCTGGAACCCACAGACTTCAGCTTCAGAGAGGCGATCAAATGGTCCTGCGGAGATTGGTGGTCACCTACACTTCCATAAGAAGGAGTTGTAATTCACCATTCTAAACTCTGGACACCGCTTCTTATAGGTGCAGCCTTTCTTACAGTCTCATGACTAATGTGTTGAAACCGTCACAAAACAAAACAAGATGTAAAACAAAAACTCAAAACAAAGAAGAGATTCTGCGGTACAAATTATTCAGTTCTATCAAGGAGCAACTCTAGGAAGAGTTGAAATGCCCAAAGTCACACAGCTGGCAGGTGGCAGAGCTGAGCTGAGAATCCTCGGTCCGGGGCAGGAAAACCTTGTCAGAGAGGTTGCCATCCAAGGGAAATTTCTTTTAAATTTCTCTTAAAAGGCTGATGTTCCTGCCCTTCATTTCACTTCTGCTAGTGGGTGTGAGGCACAAGTGGCAGAAGACAGTTACCCAGGGGCTGTTTACTTGGCATGGTGACAGCCACTAGGAAGAATAACAGAGAATAAAAAATGTGCAAGAGTCAGGCAGGGTCCAAGCTAGGTCAAGATAAGGAAGGGGTTCTTGATGAAGCAGAACTTCAGCTTGTCCCAGAGGGTGAGAGGTGAGAGAGAAGCGGAAGGGAGCCCTGTGAATGTCCAGAAGAATGGAGCAAGGTTACACACCGCGGCAGGACTGATATCTGAACAAGAGTGAGCCCTTTATCATTCCACACATGCAATGGTTGATATTGAACTCTTTCCAGCTTGGGACAAATAAGACTAACACTGTTATAAAATTCAAATGCAGTTTTTATATGGAACAAAGAAAGAAGGAGATCCCCAGTAGTCAAAGAGGGAGAATGACCCAAGGCCTGGGGTCAGGAGGAAAAGGAATGAATAAGATCCCAAAGGCTCGTGCAGGGTCTCGTGTGGACTCCAAAGAGCTACCTTACTTACTGAAATATCTGGTTTTTGGTTTTGTTTTTTTTTTTTTTTGTTTTTTGAGACAAGGTTTTTTTTTTTTGTATCTCTGTAGTTTTGGAGCCTGTCCTGGAACTAGCTCTTGCAGACCAGGCTGGCCTCAAACTCATAGAGATCCAACTACCTCAGCCTCCCAAGTGCTGGAATTATTGAAGGCGTGCACCACCAACCACCCAGCCGAAATATCTCTTCTTATCATCTACAGAATAATAACAGTATTGGCAGAAGGAGAAACCTGAAGTTTGGTATCTAGTTTTCCCTTAGAATTTGGACTGAGGATTTCAGATCTGTGGCACTGGTCCCAGAAAACACTCTCGGTAGTTTTACACTGGTCAGGGGGGCGGTAGCTTTACACTGGACAGGGTGGGCAGTAGCTCTACACCAGACAGGGTTGGCGGTAGCTTTACACTAGACTGGGGGGAGGGGGGTCGGCAGCTTTACGCTGGACAGGGGGCAGGCACTCATAGTAGGTCAGGTCTTATTCTCTAGGCCACCAGGGGCCTCTTGCCACCTGCTGCCTGGGAAGAGTAGTTGGACCCATCCCATCTCACTTTAAGTCTTGTTTAACAGGTTTGCTCTTGATTCTTAAGTGACATATAGGATCACATAGTCAGTTCCTACACAAGAGGAGTCCTCAGCTCAGACATCTGGACCCTTGCTGCTGCAGACGGGTTAGGGTTGGGTTAGGGTTACTGTTGGGTTCGGATTAGGTGAGAACCCCTTTAGGCAGCAGCTAGGCTGGCCTTCCCTGGTGCCTTGGTCTGTGCTCCAGGTATTTCTCAGTGCAGTTACAATCGGCAGCGCTCTTTCCAGACAAGCCCACAAATGCATTAACTAACCGGCCTCTGAACAGGGCAAAATGCAACCAGGCATCTCAGAAGAGAAGCGAGGAGGAGGACAAATTTGTTCCCTCTCCTCCTCTGACTGTGATTTTTGAAAAAGCCTTTTTTTTTTCTTTTTTGTCAAATTAGAGTGTCAAGAGAAAGCTGTGTGGATGGGGGCAGAACTTCAAGGAGATATATTAGCTGTTACTAAATCACTGAAGAGGGTCCCCAGAGTAAGCCCTTTGTGGCATGGTGGGAGCCTGGGCTGAGTGCAGAGGCTGGCTCAAGCTACTGTCGCCTAGTACTGCAAAGAGACCATGACTGAGTGACAATTCCTTTGTCTTCTTGCTTTCTAGAATAGATAGATACTTATTACTGCAGTTTCTCCTCATAGTACATTTCTCTCCTCCCTCCTTTCTCTCTCTCTCCTTTCTTGTTTGTTTTTGTTGGATAGGAGAAATAACCTTGATCATCTCTCGATCAATCTGTGCTGAAGTGACCTTTACCAAAGACAGCCCCAGCAGCCCCAGTCCCACTCGGTGACAAAGCCAGGATAGAGGTGGCAGTTGTGGATGTGCTGAAAGCCACAAGAAAATGCAACAGAGTCTGTCCAGGGCCCCCTCAGAGCTGCAGGGGTGGAGACCCCCACTCATGGTCTCCCATCCTTCCTGTTAGAGAAAGCAGGCCACTAAGCAGATAACAGAAATCCCCTAAGCATTTTTGGGCGCAGGAACCAGGGAATTGGTGAATTCTCAAAGCCTGTGCTGACTTTGGTAGGGGCAGGGACACAAAATGCATCCTTAACAGCTGGTGGTAAAGAAGCAGACCTTGGAGACAGGAGGACACAGCAGGATTGGGGCACCGAGGCAGGACACTAAGCTTTGAAGCATGTGCCACAATTGAAGAGGTATCAGAGGTTGTTGTCCCTTTCCCGGGGACTGCAAGTGCTCATTGGCTCCAGCGGAAGCAGCTAGCCAGTGGCTAGAAACCTTCTTCCGTTATTCTGGAAAATTGCAATGGAGATTCACGTTCTTCAAATTAATTTATTTTGGAAGTGTTGCTTATCATGACTTCTAGTGACTAGTGTCACTTGGTTGACCGGAACCGCTCGTTTGGGTACATCGTTTTAAGCAGTGTATTACGCAGCCGGGGTTTGCATTAAGCACTGCTCAGGTTGGGGTCTCCCACTACATGGTCAGGACCACCAGTCCTAATGGTTCTGGCATCACGAAGGGGAGGAAGGATCCATGTCCCGGATCTGGGGGAAGGAAAGGATCCAGACGTTTTATAGACATCCACATCCAAACATACAAAGCTCTGGATTCCCGTGAGAAGGAAGGTGTGTGCTTTTTTTTTTTTTTTTTTTTAGCTCAGTGTCTCCTGGCCTTGAGGGAACAATGATCCCCAGAGCTGTAACTGTGGCCGCATTTTCGTCTGACGTATTTTGCCTTAAGGTGCACCAGGAAGTTGACTTTTTCCCTCACAGGGTTCTCAGGGCCCTCTGGAACACAGGCAGTGCAGCAAGTCTCCCATTTCTTTTTAGGTCTAACTCTAAAATCAAGGTAAACCTGATTTAAACGCCTATGGGGGGGGTGTCTTTCATTAAACAAAAGCTGATTTCTCATGTTTTTCTGCACCCCCCTCCACTGTGTTCCTTTTTCGTGAGGTTTTCAGAGATCGAAAGGTGTCTCTTCCCCAGCAAATCTTAACTAGCTGTATTTCCTACGTGCACGTGAAAACCCTTATTTGCTACTCGTAGCAACAACACTTTCAGAGAAGCCAGGACATTCCCTGCAGAGAAAGCAGTGTCCAGGGACACGGACTGTAGGGTTTCCAGCGGTTGAGGTCTTCTGCCCCTCTAAAATGGGTCGTTGTACTTCCAGCTCACGGCATAGGAATTTGGCAGAAAAGGAACACAGCTGCGCTCCCTCTGACTGCCCCTCTGCTACAGCTGGGCGTGCTGGTTTTGAGGTTTGTTGGTTTTTATTTGAAGTAGATGGTAACATTTCTCCACTAGGTGGCGCTACATCCTTTGTTCTCTGATGGATGCTTGTCTAAAAAAAGGGTGCGGACTTGTTAAAAGAGCAGATGGCCTTCTTTGCCCTTCCCTTGCGGTGGGAAGTATGGACTTGGGATGAAGAGTGTATGGGGAAGGGGCAAACTGTCAGGATGGGAACCAGAGGGGTGACACTCTAGGACGTCCCTCAGCTCCCAGAAAGCTGAATCTGGTTAGAATGGCTTTGAACTAGGTTGGCTTGCTAAAGGCAAAGAAAATGAGAGTTTATTAATCCTGTTTTTAAATTTTATTAATTAGTTTTGTTATATGTTAAATAGCCACTTGTTGTGTGTGTG
>JAQHUG010000092.1:5827699-5866149 GCA_028555095.1 Dicrostonyx torquatus
AGAGAGAGAGAGAGAGAGTAGTGGTAGGAAGTATTTAGCTAACAACTTAGAAGAGATTGATTTCCTCACAAAATATCACTTGTTATTACTGTCTGTGCCTTTATTTTTCCTATTTTTTAAAATCAGACAATGCCTCCTGAGAGGCCACTTAATATTTTCATATTGAATGTGAAATCTTCTTGCCATTGTTTCCCTTAATTTTTGAACTGCCTGCCTTTTGGGTCCATGCATACCTCAGCCTCCTCCACACTTGGTGTGGCAGGATCTTTCCCCTGAAACAATGTCCCTCATTCTCTGCTGTGGGTCACACTACCAGCTGGGTTTAATACCTACGCAGGTTAGTTTTGTCAACTTGACCTACATTAGTCTCACCTGGGAAGAGGGGACCTAGAGTTAGGAATTGCCTTGAGCAGTTTGGCCTGTGAGAAAGCCTGGGGAGAATTTTCTGGGATAGTGATTGATGTAGGAGGGATCGGCACTCTGTGAGGAGTGCACGCCTGGGCACATGATTCTGGAGTGTATAAGAGAGCAGGCTGAGAAAGTCATGAGGAACGGGCAGTAAGCAGCGGTCCTCCATGGCAGACTTCAGTTCCTGCCTTGAGTCCTTGTCTCGGCTTCCCTTGTTGAGGGGCCCCCCTGTAGGCTAAATACAGTTGGTTTGAGTTGCTCATTTATCACATCGATGGAAAGCAAACGAGATTATTGCCTCCATAGCACCACAAAGGGTGGGGAAACCTAGCTGAGTAACTTCTTCCCAAGCTGGGCAAGAAACAATAGGCAACCCATCCATGGGGAGAATGACCTTCTGCGCACCATGCCAGCATGCCAACACACGGTGAATGGTCCCACATTTGCTGAATAGTATGCGCTCTGGAGGAGACACTTGCAGCCTAGTTGAACCGAGCCCCAGTGAACAGAAAGCATTCTGTCACCAGCGGTGTGACTACGGGAAGAATATTATTTCACGAACCAAGGACATCTCACAGTGCTGACTTTCATTGACTGCTATGACATCTTCTTTTGGGCTGAATCAAATGAAGCTGAGTCTATTTGGCCATCTTTTAAATTAGAAATCTGGCAGTCGTACGTGGTTCAAGCTAATAAAGCTTCTGTATTTTAAACTGGGCACGTGCTTAATGAAACTATTTTTCCAATGTGTTTTTAGTTCCGAGGAACTTCACTCCTGATTCTCTTGTTCACACAGTGCACATCCCTCCAAATTGTGGGGAGATATTAAAATACACACACACACACACACACACACACACACACACACACACACATATATATATATATATATATATATATATATATAAGCCTGATGTTGGCACTCTAAATCTCAGTTTTATTCCCTGTTCGAGACGCTCCTTCATCTCTGCGTTCTCATTGGAAGAGTGACTCTCCTTCATTAGAAACAACTGGCAGATGTTCCCTGCTGAACTTGCTCTCCGCTTCAGCTTGGATACTGTGCTGGGGTGTTCATATTCCACCTGCAGGATTGACTCGCCCACCCCCACTCTGGACCCAGAAACAGCTTCCACTCCCTGCCATCCTCGGTCAGAGTGCCCAGGGTCTCTCGCAGCTTCACCTGGTTGAGCACAGGTGGATGAGGTGGCTTTGTCGTCCGTACCTGACTCTCAAGTTAATATTCCCGCTGTGCAAGGAACAACGTGAAAGTCTTAGGAGAGCTTTAGGTTTCGGGACAAAAATGAAGATCCATCTTTAATGACACGACATAATGAGAATGACAATCCCTCAGCATTTAAGAGTCACCCAGCCAGCTCTTCCCGAATGCTGGCTATTTACTGGGAACCTCTGACCACTGACTCATCACAGAATGTGTTCGTCGAGCCGTTCCTCACAGCTAGCATCCCCTTTTGTTGTGGAGGAAAATTAGGAAAGGCGGGAGGACTGGGGTAGAGCGTGCGATGGAGGCTCCAGAGATGGCCTCTGTACAGGAGTCAGTGTGCTTGGTGAGTTTCATCTGCTTCACAATTCGGCCTCGTTTGACTCTGTGCGCCAATTATTGAAGGGTGAGCTGGGCATATAAACACAAAATTTATGCCAATATATCTAACTCATATTACATTTATTTGCATGTGTGTGTTTATGTGTTAAAACCCATGCCTGCACACACATGCAGCGTGAAAGGTCAAAGGACAGATTTTTGGAGTCAGTTCTTTCTTTAATATGTAAATTCTGGGGCTGGAACTTAGGTCATCAGCCTTGGTAACCAGTACCCTTATTTTTCTTGGCTTGTATTGCCCAGCCCCAGGCCAAGATATTTCTGGAAATTTCTAAACAAGAGGAGACCAGTATCCTGGTCATGGGCACAGGTCAAATCCACTGCTCAAGGGCTGAAGTCTGGACATTCCACTGGGCTTTTTAGAGCCTCAGTTTTCCCATATATAAAATGGAGACTAATAGAAATTATTTTGTGGTGTTATTGCAGCAAGGAAGAAATGGATATGAATATGTAAGGCATATAAAATAATGTCTGACAGGCAATGAAATCTATGTGAACATTAGTCCCTTCTAGTTTCAGAGAATGTCTCAGAGTCTGTGATTGTTCACGAACTCTGTCGTCAGGGGCTGTGGTCACCTTGGTGGTTTCCCGAGGTCACCTGCCGTCCCCATCCATATTTAGTTTTGAATGTGAGACGGTTACTGCATTTAACAATCCTTCAGTGCTCGAACGCGGTGGGCTAGCAGCTGCAGCAGGTTCCTGCCTCGCGCCTTGCTGTTTAGCTGAAACCTCTCCATCACTTCCAGCCCATCTTTCCTCATCAACATGCTTTTGCTCACCGGCTGCGGTTTTCTTTCTCTGGGTTCACCTCTTCCTGATATTTACTGAAGCACAGGCTCAGGATGGCAAACTCTCCCGGTGAGAATTCCCCTGGGCTCCCTTACAGAATCCCTGTCTCTGAATGACACCAGCTGCAGGAAATGTGGGCCTGCTGCCCTGGGCTTCCCCAGGAACTTTGCGTGAATCCAAACCGGGGCAAAGCAAAGAGAACCCTTTCTGAATGAGAAAGAATTGCTTTGCCCTTGCTTTTGAATTTCCCCAAGGGCAAGCTTTAACTTACAGCAGCCGAACTCGCAATGCATCACCCACTCTTCAGCATTTAGGGATACATGTTAGGATGTGGGGGGTGGGTTACCCACGTGGTTCACAGCGCGACAATAGGGGCTCAGCATTCTCCCTGAATTTTGGTTGTGCCTCCATCCTGGAAGTTTGTCTCTTCTTTTAGCATCTCATGATATTTTCCCTTTGATTTGTTGTGTTGGTCATGGTTGCACTTTCCTTCTGTGTCATACCGTCTTCTGCCTCAGGATTCTTTTAAACCCCACAAAGATAGCCAGATGTTAATGCTGAGTTTTATGAGACAGACTACTTTTAGGTTCACTGGTTTTCATAGTTTTTCCATGTATCATATTTGGTTAATATTTGATTATTTTTTATCAGCATATCATATCAATTTTAGTGTGTTAAGAAATTATGTTTCACTTAACTTTTCCTTAAACCAAATCTAGTGATAGGTCGTGGTTTGCTCCTAGCTGGGCTTACTTGTTTTATGCCAACTTGACACAAGCTGGAGTCATCTGAGAGGAGGGAGCCTCAATGGAGAAAATGATTTCATAAGACTGGGTTGTAGGCAAGCCTGTAAGGCATTTTCTTAATCAGTGATTGCTAGGGGAAGGCTCAGCCCATTGGGGTTGGGCAGGTGCTCCTGGGTGTTCTAAGAAAGCAAGCTGAGTAAGCCACAGGGCGCAAGTCACTATGCAGCACCCATCCATGGCCTTTGCATCAGCTCCTGCCTCCAGGTTCCTGCCCTGTTTGACTTTCTCTCCTGACTTCCTTCAGCGATGTGGAAGTATAAGTCAAATGAACCCTTTCCTCCCCAAGTTGATTTTGATATGGTGTTTTATCAGAGCGATAGTAACTCTAACTAGGATCCTGGGGTACAAGGGGGAATTAGCACCATTTTTATTCTCTCATAAAACATATCAGTAATATAAATTTTGGAGGAATCCCAGTGCTGAGGGATAATAGAAGAATTGAGTAGTGGGAGTGGCAGGAGATCTGCATGCTGATTTATGCAAATAAAATGTCAGCTTAAATGACAGTGTGCTATTCCTTATAGACTTCTTATTCATTCCGGCTGTCCAGTTATATTTCATCCTTATGTGTGTCTCAGACGGTGCATATTATGACACCGAGGTGCTATCATGTAAAAGGCTAAGCCAGTAGACTGTTCCTTGGTCTCTCATTTCGTACTTGCTCACATGACAACCCTAAGCCGAAATGTCACTGCCGTGGAAGGCAGTAGTGGTGCTGATGGTGGAAAAGGTATTGGTTCTTTAAGTAATAGAGGTCGAGCCTAGTGAGTCCATGCCTTTGTGCTTCGGATGATGTAGTAACTCAGGGTGTGAGAGTGGGTACCAGCAGATTCCAGCTATGTCCACTCATGTGCACATAGACGTTTAGAAGGAGGTGGCTTTGTCATCTTCCTATTACCTTAGCTCTCACTTACACGGTCAGAATCTAAGATCACTGCAGTGGTAGTAGCTAGTGGCAAATTTAGAATGTGCTGAGAGACCTAAAGCTGGGACATGATGTTTCTTCTTGCCTAGTTCAATGCACTTCTGATCTGCCGAACAGTGGGATTAGGCTCGGGTAGGCAATAGTTGACGCGGCTTTGCAATTCTTTTCCTAGTGAGATTGTTTGCTCATTTACTGCCATTGGTGAAATGCTGAACACGGACTCAGATTCTACCGTGTCTAAGCAAAGCTGTCGCGCCGCCCTTCCTACACAAGGGAAACTGAGTCTGAGGCCTTAGGCATGTGACTCAGCCTCACCACAAGTAGCAAAGGTCACACTCACAAAGTTCTTGGACCCGGTTTTTCCATCCACTTTCCTACTCTGCTCACATCACATTCCCCGAGTGCTAAACCATCCCCTGAATTTACAACGAGTTTGAAACAAGATTGGTCATCTAATCTTTTTCCCTCTTAGAGATGATTTCCAGCATTAGGAAGGATGTGAAGAATTTCTAAATTCTAAATCTGAAGCATTAATGTTGAACGCTGGTATTTAGCCTCAGGAAATTCTTACTTTGGGTGCCAAATTAAACTAATTTACACTTACTAACTAACTAAACATTTTCTTAGCATGGCTCAATGCTTACATTTTCACCATAATATTATACTTGACAGCCTTCTTACTATTTTATAAAACTGTAAGGAATGAAATCTATGGAGCTTCGCACCCTGATTCTTCACGGCCTCCTGCAGGTTCCTGATGCCAACGTTCTAAATATACTGATGGTAACTGCCAGCAGATGTTATAAACCGTCCCCATAGATGGCATAGCCTGCTGAGCAGAATGTCATTATCATGAGGCACATCCTTAAACACGGTGATGCAGGTCTGATTTTTCCTGAGCATTCTTCTCTGTCTGTTATCTCTCATCCCTCAACCCAGCAAGATGCTGCGTGTAGAAGCATCTCAACAAAACACATGGACAAATTAAGTACATTATATATGCTAGGAAGAGACACATTTTGTAAGCTTCTTTGAGGATGTTCACCCCAAGTCTATTTGTGTTTCTCTGCGTTCTCTTTACTCTCGCCTACGTTTTAACTGCAGTCTTGTTTATTCACAGATTGGCCTCTGTCCGGATCACCTATTGAATCTGAGGCCTTTGGTGTTTGTGTTAGCATCATGAAGTTCATTCAGGTAAACCTGGGGGTGAGACTTTAATTGTGTGCTTGTCCTCAGCTGTTTCCCTGGAAAGCCAATGTCTTGATCAGGAGTTTGGAAGACGAAGAGGACATTTTAGGATGAGGATTTACCTGGATGGCAATGAGCCATCCCGTGCTGGACCTGGGGCTTGGGATTTTTCATCATCTGTGGAAAGTTTAGCACGACTTCTGACACCTGTGTCCCCTAGACATCGACACTATGTCCCTCATGCATTGCTCCACACCTCTGCTTGCTTTGTTAATCTGGGCCGGTGCCATTTCTATCATAACGACAGTGGGGAGTGTCTCACCTCTATTGGTAATTTGAGTTTTTGTCCCATTTTCTAGGCAAGATTTCAAACTTTTAATTATCCACTTAGCAAAACCCAGATGTCCTATTTTAAAGACCTATTCCCATTAGGGAATTTTCATTTCCAAGCAACAGTTGGATGAAATCCTAGCATTTTACTACATCCCATTTCCAGTACTTTATGCTTTTTTCCCCCTGAGTAAATAGGACTATAAACTTTTAATTCTGAGAACCTATTTTTGGTAGAACCAGGCATCTACCACAACCTACTCTACGGAAGCTTTCTGTCGAAGCTCTGAGTGGCTCTTTCGAAATACCTCTTAGCATGCATTTGGTTCATAAACCTTCTTGGGCCGCTAAGAGGATAAGTGACTTTCAATTTGAAAACACATTACAAAGTGTTCCATCTCTCATAGTTTAAGGAACACCCTGCTCAAGGTCTCACAACATTTACCTGACAGTGATTTTGATAAACGGATTCATCACTGGGTTGGAAAAAGGCCAGAGCGAGATGGCTCTTGGATCAATTTACTGTGGGCATGTGTATTGGCAGAGAGTGTGGGTCTTGTCTGACCTTGTTTACGCAGGATGTTTCCCCAGCTGTGCTAGCTCAGAGCCTCCACTTCAATTGCTTATCTTCACTGACCAAACTGGAAGCTCTAATTACTCCTTGACGGTGGTCTGCATCAGAAAGCCATTTTCCAATTTTGAGAGAAAATACATAGGAATTGGCGTGCATTATATCGTGTAATGTAAAGTTAGGTTTAATAATCGCAATTCAGCTTAAGTCAAAGAAGAGATAATTAAAGCCACTATTTCAAGATGACCTTTAGATGACCTAGGGGTGGAGGTGTCCTGCTTGGGAAGGACAGTTTTAGGGCGGGATATGAATGCTGACTCCTTCTCAGCTAGAGATGGTGTTGTTGGCAATTCCTACCCTTCCAAGAGCTATCACAGTCATGTGGGAGGGATCACAGTGTGTTTCCCCCAAGTGGAAGTATGCTCAAACATGGAAGGTCTTATGCTATGGAATCACAGACTTCTTAAGCCTGTGTGAGTGACATCCTGGCAAGCACACTTGTGTAGAAAGCTGGAGGTGAAACGCGTAATGCTTTATGGTGTAAGATTTTTCCCCGTGTCTGGGCTTCCATTCTGACATCACCTTTCTCAAGTCTCCTTAGCCTCAGCCACTTTAACCTTCTGGTTGGTGACACACTCACACACTTTGTCCTTGGGGACTGTGAGCTGGCTGTTTCTCTGTGTAACACCACATTTCTTCCCATATTTTCTGCCCTTGCCCCTTAATATTCCTGTCATTTGTTACTGTTTTACAGGGTATATAGACTTGTGTCTTTCTGGCGCTTTTTCTTTACTGTCCCTTAACCTACATGTGTAGTGATGTCAGACGTGTGTGTGTGTGTGTGTGTGTGTGTGTGTGTGTGTCCAGAGCTCGATACACAGTAGATTATTCACAAATCTTTTGGGAATAATTGCTAAGATGAAAATGTAAAATTCATAACCAAAGGCAGATGAGAGTTATTAGCGCACTGTCACTCTGGACTCTTCTTACACACACTGTACTTAAAAGAGAAGGGATATTGGAAGATTTCGCTCATTTTTAGGGTATGGGAAGTAACATATTCGTGCCAGAAGGGCAGGGATCTTTCGGAGTGGGAGATTCTACCTGTGTGGATTGAACCTAAGAGAAACTTATAGAAAACTGAAAGCCTTTTTGCTATTTTTTCAGATGTTGAGGCTTTTCCGTGTGGATGCTTGAACCCAGAGTAGCCTCAGCTGGTGTGGCAGTCTGAGAGTCAACAGCCTCGTGCTACAGCTTTTGTGAAAAATGAGCCTGAACACTGGAGGCAATGGCCGATTTTTCATTTACGTCATAGGCAAAGCCATCTTGAGTCCTCTGATCCCAGGCTTTGGCTGCCTGCTTCTGCACATGTGTCTGTGCAAGCTAGCCTTACCCAGTGCTTTTGCTCTCGTCTCGTACATCTCTTGTGTGAGGGCAACGCTGAAGTCGCCATTCTGCCCCGCTGATGAAACACCACCGTTGGGCTAGATTTTCCGAAAATTCATAGTTTGTCAAGCAAATGCACTTATTCGGAAACATGTTTGTTTTCATGGTATTTCATCTGTAGTGTGTGTTCTCTGTTAAGGTTATTTCAAATGGTTGCCAGCAAGTGGAAGTTAAATATAATTTCAGATGTATGTTCTGTGTATCTTTGTTGTAAATATCTAAAGATTTGTTCTAGAGGCACGACTTTGACTGACTGTGAAACATTTGGCCCATATTTCAAGCTGTGTACATACAGCTTGGCAATTGTGCAGGAAGCACAAAGCATATATGAAGAGTACGATTCCGTTGCACGATGTGCCTGCTTCTGAATGTGGCCTGTGGCACTGTTCCTTCTCCCCTGCTGTGAGGAGACACACCCGTCTGATTAGGTGCTGGGATGATGTTCTTACTGACAGACTCCCCAGCACTCAGGGGTGGACCATCCTTAGCTGGCATGTGCTTCCATCTCAATGCATTCCTTTCATTGTCCCATTTGCTTTATGTACCAGGTGGTTTTGATTAATGATCCCAAACAAGTGAATCTGTGTAAAGAAGACAGAAAGAATTGTAACTCAGAGGGTTGCTTTTAGGTCAGAGCAACTTACAATAGAAAAGCATAATCTTATTACCGATGCAACGTTAATTCCATCCATATTGAGAGGGAAGAAGTGCCTAATTAAAATTCTAACACTTCCCCCTTTAATCTTCCTTCCTACGAGCAAATATCTACAGTGCCACGAGCAAAATCTCTTCGTTTCCTGACATGGTGGATATTCATAGAAATAGCCTGCGTGCTCACGAGTGATGTGACGAGCAAGGTGCACCCTGTCTCCTGGATCTTCTCTAGTCTCAAGACAGCAAGTGTCCCTGCCCAGGCACGCATCAGCAGGGCAGAAGCCTCAGATCTGCGTGCCTTCCATTTCCTCTGTTTTAAAGGTATTTTACTTATAGACTTTGTTTTCTTAACAAAGACAGTGTGCTTCATGTGTGACGAGAACATTCTACGTATTTTACAAATATTGCCTCTTTTCTGCTCCTCCCCTTTCTTTCTCAGTTAGAGTTTCTGTTACTGTGAAGAGACAACATGACCCCTGCAACTCTTATAAAAGAAAGCATTTAACTGAGGCCTGTCTTAGTTGGAGTGTCTGTTGCTATGAAGAAACACCATGTCCGTGGCAGCTCTTATAAAGGGACACATTTAACTGCAGCTGGCTTACACTTTCAGAGATTTAGTCATTATCATTGTGGTGAGAAGCGTGGCAGCATACAGGAAGATGTGGTGCTGCAGAAAGAACTGAGAGTTCTACATCTTGATCTGCAAAGAGGAAAGGAACTGTACCTCTCTCTGGGTGTGGCCTGATGTACATGAGACCCCAAAGCCTGCCTCCATAGTGATACACTTCCAGGAAACAAGGCCACACCTCCTATTAGTTCCAATCCCTATTGGCCAGGCATTCAAACAGATGAGTCTATGGGAGCCCATACATATTAAAACTATCACAGGGCCTAGTTACCATTTCAGAGGGCTAGTCTATTACCATTCTGGCAAGGAACTTCCTCCAACAAGGCACGCCTACTCCAACAAGGCTACACCTACTCCCAACAAGGCTACACCTACTCCCACAAGGCATGCCCTGATTGTTCTAGTCCTTCTCAAACAGAGCTACTCCCTGATAACTTAGCATTGAATTCTATGAAACTAGGGATACCATTCTTATTCAAATAATCATACCCTCGAATTAATTTTGTTCCTGTTCTCTGTTTAAAATCCACTCAAATATTACAATTTTCTGATGACGGCCCTTTTCCCAAACATTACACACATTCAAATAGTGACGAGATTTGTCATCACAAACAATGGGAAGCTGGGGAAATCCCTGATGCTGCTGCTAGGTCAGAGCCGCTGGCGTGTGCTGGCCTGTCCGTGGTACTCACTAGGCCATATGCTTCCTGACTGTTCCACTCTTCCTAGGGAAAGCTGAAGCAGACTCCTCAGACCCAGGAGACAAGAATATGGTGCTTTGTAGTCAGACATGAGAACAGAAGGTGTCTGTGATCTCTGAAATAAAGCATTCAGTGTGTGTTAGTCCTGCAACCAATGAGTTAAGGTTGCCTGGTTTCTATGCGGAAACTGTGATTGAGTAGTGGTTACAGGAAAACATTATTAAGACTGAAACAGTGGAAAAATGATATTCATGCCAAATTTGTTATTAGGGTGGGAATAATAACAGCAACAGTGGACTCTGACTGTATAGATGAGGTTCGATGAGGGGTCTTTGCCCCTTCGGACCAATGCTTCATGCAATACTGAGTACACAGTAGGTGCTCACAATGTATTTGTTGAACAAATGGATCAGTCATGGAACTGGTTTCCGCAGGTTAAGAACTGTTAGCATCAGAGAGCTGGGCTGCACTAGAATGCCTGTCCTACATGCACTTTCATATTTTCCCTGGTGTTTAGGAGTTAGGGGAGGGCTCACAGGGCGTAAAGAGTGCTGGCACTCAGGGGAGAGAGGGATGGTTTATTGTACTTCCACAAAGGTCACTGCTGGGGAGTATTCATTGTAAGGGAGTCCGAAGAACATTTGGGCTGAATGTCAGGGGAAGGTTTTGAAGAGAAAAAGTGTGTTAAACTACAGAACAGAGCCAGAGGCAGAGGCCCTAGGGAATGCATGGAAGTCTCGATGGGCAAACAGTTTACAAGCAAACAGGACAAAGTCCCGAAGAAGTCGAAATGGACTCTCGTGCCTTCCGGGCTGGTGCACTAGGAGAGCTGGGGGATTTTTATCGCGCTCTCTATTTTGCACAGCTGCCCTGGGATTGTCCTTAGCTGCAAAGTCTGCATGTGTGTGGTTTGAGAGACGGTATCTTTGCAATTTGGAGGCTATTACAATGACACAGCATGCTGAAAGGGTTAGTGTATTGGGGAAATTAGGCTACAGCGAGGCCAGGTTCTGGGAGGGCAACCAGGAGGCAGATGACTCATACTGACATGCTTTGAAATGGTGCACTTATCAACTATTCATATGATTAAATATAAATGTCTACAACAAAGGACCGCAATGCAACTCTAATTAGAAAAGTGAATTAGTAAATTCCTTTCAGGTCTATGATTCTCAGAAAATTAAATTTGTGGCCATTGATGCTACATAGCTTGAAAGTACTCACAATCTCCAGTGTCCCCTGGAGCTAAAAATCCTCTAAAATCAGCTTACATAATGAAGCCTTTGTTACAGCTCAGACTCGTTTATATTATATAGAGTGCTTTGTACTGTGTATTTTGTAAGTTAATTTTAAAAGTTGAGCTATTCTCATCTAGGAACTGAAACAGCAGGTCACGGCATAGAACTGGTTTAGGAAATGAAAATAATTTCAACTAAGTCCCCAGCACAAATCTGGAGAATTTTTTGGCAGTTTTCTTTAAAGGTTAACTCAACCCTGGAACAAGTCTGGTGCCTTCAACTTCCCAGGATCACCAAATTCATTCTTCACTGAGAGAAGTAGCTCTCTTCCCATTGTCGCCTTATGAACTGGAAACAGAATTGTGATTCGTTTTGGAGAACAATGGTATTTGTGGGGAAAAAAAACGAGGTGTTATTGATTTAATAGATTTGGAAGTGTGGAGGGGAAAGTGGGAGGTGTGGGAGGGGAGGACAGGTAAAGAAAGGGAGAAGGGAAGGATGGAGGGGAAGGGAGAGAAGAGAGAGAATTCCTGATTGTCATTTTGAATACATAGCATTTTTCAGTTGGTTTTAAGAAGTCTGAATTTGCTGTGGCACCAGCTAAGTGTACATAACATGTGTTCCTTACATTTAAGTATGAAAAGAAGCAGGAAAGATGACTATTATAAATTGCAGATCAGATGGCCTGACTTGAAATACAGGTTACACGGAAGATCCAAACTAGGGCCCTTGTGTATTCCCAGGGTGGATCCTCGAGGAACCAGAGAGAACAAATCCAGGGGAGAAGTTAAAGCAAAGTCAAGAATGGACAACCTTTGGGTTCGGACTGCCTGCTGGACAGAGGCATCTCAGCATTAGGGCTATTCCTCATTGCAGCAGGCATTGACCGAAACTAAAGGCCAAAGGAGAGCATTGTCCCTGATCTCTTGGAGGCTCTGCAGCACCATTGCAGAAGGCACAGCAGAGGAAGGAGCTGTCTGCCCAGATCCCAATTCCAGCAATTGAGAAATGCTGACATGAAGGAAAACTGCTTTAACCGAGTAGTGGCTCCTATCTTTAATCCCAGTACTCCAGAGTTCAAGGCCAGCCTGGTTTACATAGCAAGTTCTAGGCCAACCAAAGATACATTGTAAGGTCTTGCCTCAAAAAACAAAACAAACAAACAAATAAGAAATAAAAAAAATAAAATTTGCTTTAACAGACATACAAGTGATACTTACAGAAAAGAATTCTATAGCATAGAAAAAAATTCATGTTTTCCTCTGAATCAAAGCCAATTTACCTTGGCTAATTTAAGGATTAGGATTATGAAAAGGAATCACAAATATGCTGACTTTGATGAATTTTGACTTTGTTCTCATCTTTATTGCATTCAGTTAATGATTAGATTCTGCCGAGTGAAGAGTGGTGGCCAGTCTGGGATAGACCCTCATTTCTTGATTGATTTTGACTCCATGGACAAGACTTTTTGACATTTTAGCTATAGGTAAGTTTTCTGTTTGTGTCCCTTCCAGTCTTTCTATGGCTTCTGCTGAAGGGGTGGCTTCCAATAAACTCCACTTATTCTTAAATTTATCAATAGGCTTTACCAATAACTATAAATCATGAGAGTACGGACTTCCAACCATCTCCAAGACTGCTCATTCTTTTTCCTTTGGGAGGATTAGGTGACCTGGTTTTCATCCTAAATTATATTTTAGAGGTTATTATTTAAGTGTTCAAGGACTGTCAAGTTCCCTGGAAATGTCATTTTTATGTGATAAGATGGGGATACATAAGATCTAATAAACTCCCAAAACACTGGTTTTATGAGAACCTGTTTAAAATTGTCTAGCACCTAAAATTCCTCAATAATAGAGAATAATGGTGCTCCATATGTGTCTTCTTATTCCATGGATGCACGGGAATAAGCCTCATGAGGGAATCTTATTCACATTTTTTTTTCACGAGTAGGTTAAAGAGATACTTCCTGATCTATTGAAATAAAATGTCTTTTGGAGAAGAGACAGCAATATGTCTCTGGCTTAGGTAAAATATTTGAGTATTTTGAGGGTGTAGAGATGGTTCTTGTAAACCTCATCTGAGAGTATAAGATGGTGACTATCCCTCCTAACCTGGTTGGCCACCAGCTTCCTTGCAGGGTACCAGCAGGCATCTCTAGGTAAACCGCAGATTCCTCCATACTTACTCTTTGGCTGAAAGTAGCTTTACTGCTGAGAACATGAGTAAGGAAACAGAAGCAGAGAAGAATCAAGTTAAACAGGGAATGCAGTGTGAAATACGGTTGGGAAGTCATCACCCTGCTCAATGCTTCAGAAGCATGTCACCCTGATTCCACTCGCTCATAAAGTTTAAGGGTCATCTTTCCAACCCGGCCCTCCGGCTGGTGTGGCACTACACTGTGGCATCCCTACCTGGCTCCTGGGAGGGCAGTCACAGGTCTCTCTAAAACTCAACAGAGCCATGAGAGTTCTCTAGAAAACTAAAGTGGCTCAGGGATGCTTGACGGTCACAAAAGGCTCTTCGTGCCACCCTGAAGTGTGGCTTCTGTGCGTCATGCCTTCACATCTCCTGGAGCTCTGCAAGGATGGCTTGGTTTGAGAAGATGCTGACAGCCCCTCCCTTTAGCTGTTGCTCCGGGCCTGTCTTCACTCAAAGCCCTGTCTATATGCCACTGCCCGCCTGCAATTAGCTCTCGTCAGCTCTGTGGAATTTCTCTCTCCAGATTTTCTAGCAGTAATTATGGCTTCTGGTTTACAGGGGGAACTTACACTCTTTTTGGAGCTACTTCACGAAGTTGGCAGGCGACTGAGGTGATCGTGCGTCTCGTCTTGTTCCTTTCTGTCTTTCTTTCAAAACCAGGACAGGTCTTTGTTTTTGCTGAAGCTTGACGTTTCCCCTTGTTACTGATGTGCAGCCTTCTTTGTGCTGACAGCCAAGAAAGTTCTGGACTGTTGCCCTGTTTGCCTCCAGAGACTGATGCACAGTCTTCAAAGTGAAGTCCGTAGGTTTTCTCAAACTAGAGTTTACTGGAGACAAGACATATTTATGCTTAGGAGTCCGTTACTAGCCACTGCAAAGCTTTAGAGTGACAGACAGTGACAGACAGGCCTTGGTGGCTCTGAGGGCTGCAAACATCCTTGGAAACACTTGAAACAACAACAACAACAGGTTCACCAAGGACAGTGATCAGCTAAAGACTCAATTTCATTGTAGTTATTTCCAGTTTCTCTTTTGATACCTACTGAAAATATTTTCAGCTGGGTGTCCTTGGTGGGGAACACGGAGCGGACTTGTAAGTGCCCAGTAGAGCCCAGTCAAGGACAATCTGCTTAGCAAAGATTCCCTCAGACCTCTGTGTGCGGTGGCTGTCATGGATGAGAACGTGATGGAGTGGAGGGCTCTGGGTGTCTGCATTCTTCTAGCAACAGCTATGTTCATTGCAAAGTAGTCGTGTGGGGCTTCCTGACATCTGCACACACCAGTCCAGAACTATTTACCCGGGAACTTATCTACCTAATCTCTGAGAAAGACGCAAACACATCGCTGTTCCTCTCCTCCAGGCCATTTGAATACATTATCCATTTATTTGGTGTTTGGCTCAGGTTGAAATGAGTCATTTAATTCGCCCTGCTCACAGCGAGTTAACTTGCGAACAGCTGGCATCCATGACTCATGGTGTTGTTAACAGCTGACCAGGATCAGCCCCCACACTCCAGCCTTCCTGTAGGGCACTATGCAGCCTTGTGCCAGTGATCATGGCAGGGGCTTCAAGCAAATTGGGGCCTTAGGTAACAAAATGGCCTTGAAAACTGTGACAGTCTCTTAAAACAGAGCCACCACCTCTTGTAATGACTGGAAGGGCTGTTGATAAAGCTGTGTGAGGGTGATTATCATTACAGATTGGGAGGCTCCATTTCACTCCTGAGCACCTTTGGGGCCCCACAAAAAGCACAGCAGCCTTAATCCAAATGAAGGTCATTTTTTTGTTGTTTGTTTTGTTTTGGTAAGGAAGGTCAGAAGCTCTGAAGCAGGGAGTGAGGAGGACCGTGGCTCAAAGGTGGCTCAAAGGAAGATAGAAATTCACTTAGACAATGGAGCTATGTGCTTTGAAGAACAATTACTTCAGAATCTCACTATTCAATTCCCTTCCCTGTTTTCAAAAATCCAAATCCCACAAATGATGTTGTAGAATACAGACTTCACTATTTGTTATGCTTTTGTTGTTGTTGTTGCTGTTTTTTTTTAACCATTTGTCTACCACCCCTTTCTCTGCCTGGAATTCCCAGCCCCCATTTTTTTGTCTTCATCCTCCCTCTTTGCTTAAGATAGACACCCGAAGAAGGAAATATTTCTCCATATTTCACATATTAGTAGTGTTTGCTTGTTTCTGAGAAACAGAAAGAATGGCATCCCATAAAACCAGTCTGGGGAAAACTCTTCCCTCAGGACAGTGTGGTGAATGTTATGGAGCTCCATTGATGTCTAGACACAGACATAGTTGTGTATCTGTACTTGTTAGGACCCATCAAAGTCCCCCTTGTCTCGCCATTCAGCCCTGCACCCAGAAACCATTCTCGCTTGTCTCTGAAACATCCCCAAGATCACACACAGCTCCCGCTCTCAGCAGCAGCTTCCTCCTGATGATTGGACCATGTCAGTGGTTTTCAGCCAGGGTTGGTCAGCCAATGAGGTGTCCTCATCCTGCCTGGTACTTGGCAACATCTGTAGACACTTTGTCACAATTGGGGTGAGAGTGCTGTAGGCACCCAATAGGCAGATGCTGCAAAACAGTGTCTGGCAGTGCGCAAGACAGCCTGTCTTTTCCACCTGTAATTAGTTGTTCAGCCTCCAAAGCCAGCTGCGCTGAATCTGAGAAAGGTGATCTTCAGAGCCTTCCTGTGATGTCTCTTTTTATTGTCTGTCTGCTCACTGTGTCTGACCAGTGTCCCTCAGCACTCCCCATCTGCAGATAGTGGATTCTGGGCTGACATTGTCCCTAACCCTAAGTGCCCCGCCTTGTCTCTGTGCCCCAGGACAAGTGCCATGACCCAAAGACAGCTGTGCTTGTGCCCCAAGCCTTTGAATAACATCTGCCCATCATGTATTGCACAGTTTCACCTAGTTAATAGTGAAAGAGTTTTGTTTCTCATGTCTCTAAATATAATGGGCCAAACTAAGGTTAGACAGCAGTTCAAAAGCCCTTTTATTTTCCAACATTTTCCTTCTTTTGGTCCTGCCCCAACCTGAGACCTTTGGTTCCTCCCCAGATGCTCTTGGCAACAGTGGAACCTTAGGGTATGCTGGGAGAGAAGTCACAGGGAGCTGGAGAGTTGTCTGCTGTCCAGCTCTGACTTGTCCAGGCAAAAATGCTTGGGTATTTGTTTTATTTTTGCTTTTGTAAATGATTATTCAGGCTTTCCATGTTTTTAAGATACATAGAAAAGGCTAATAATCTTTGTTGACTCAAGTTCCCCTCTGTATCTTTCTATAATCTATTTTATTTAGTTGATGTAAGTCCATTATGGTCTTAAGTATTGGTATTCGTGACAATTTTGTGACCCATGTTGCTATTATGAATGACTTTAAAAATTTTGTCTTTAAACATTTTGATGATTGTAATAATCTATTTCTAAACAGATATGTGAATATCCATGTACTTTGTATGGGATCATTTTAAATTATTTTTAATGACTCTGCTTCTCCAGTCATTTCTTGCTTATTTGACTGACCTCTTGTTGATATTATGTAATGTTGCTGTCACATATCATCTAATGATGGGGACATGTTCTGAGCCATGTAGTGTTAAATGGTATTTTTTAATGTGAATTCTGTAGTGTGAATTTATATAAACTAACAGGTCTATGATGTCACTAACCGATATACTCTTACTGAACTTCATTAGTTACTTAGTTCCTTGTTCATCCAAATGTCATTATACAACTCAAGACCGGAATCTGCGTTCTCTTTTCTATTGCTGCACTATGTAGTAAGTCATCATGTGAGGTTGAGTTACATTATTTTACTTACTATTGTCTGTGCAGATACACACACTCATGCCTACACAGCTGGAGGCCAGAGACCACCAACGTTGCCTGTCCTACTCTATTGTTTTGCACATTGCTCTTTTGATACAGTGTCTCTCACTGAACCTGGCATTCACCAGTGGGATGGGATGGGTGACCAGAGAGATGCTGAGATCCTGTGTATGTTTCTCTAGTGCTGGAACCACAGCTGTATGTTACCATGCCTGGAGGGTTTTTTCTTTCTTTCTTTCTGTATAAGTACTGTGGAACAGAACTTGGGCTCTCATGCTTGACTTATGAGTCCTTACTGAGACATTTTTCCAGCTCCCAGATAGAATCTTAAAGCATCTTATCTGGGCAGATGTTTCAGCATGACTGACTGACTGGAGGCCTTTGTGCCTTCTTCAGGGTGGATGGAGTCTTCCCTGGAGCAGTGTTCCCAGCAGAACACAAGCTAGTTCTAGCCCTTTCCACTTCTAGCCTGGAGGCACAGACAAGAAACACCTCACTCAGATGTGGGAAGTGGTCTATTCAGACAGAAATTTCATTTGTACTTCCCATGTTATCATTTGGGTAATAACTAACTGAACATGTTCGCTGTAACCATAAAGGTAATAGCTAGCTTTTCTCTTACATATAGGGAACGCATCTAGTTCTTACCACTCATTAGGAGATGGATATATAGTTATTTACTAGATGTTTGAGTAAGAATTCATTTACATAAATAAACTGATGTTTTTATTTTCCAATAGTGACCAGTTACAAAATGGAAAATAGATCTCATTAATGATAATAGAATCCCTGTTAACTAGAAATGCATTTAATTAAAATGTGCATACATACAGAGAATATAAAACTTTAGCGCCAAGAACTGAAACAGGCTTCTAGTAGTGGGACAACATACTAATTTCAAGTTAAAAGGACTCAGAATTGCAAACATAATCAATTCTCCATAAATTAATATAGAAGTTCAATGCACTGCAAATAAGTGTCCCCAGAGGACTTTTGTGTAAACTGATAAGCTGATTCCAAAGTTCTCCTGCTGGAGAAAGTGCTCAAGTATAATTCATAGTTAAAACATTTCTGAAGGAGGCACTTGCCCTGTGAAGAGCTAGTGTGGACCAATGAGAGCCGTTTTAAAATGTTCCACTCTGCAGAAACGCAAGCAGGCCAGTACTGCTGAGAAAGGACCTTATGTTTAGCTGTGTGAGGATGCTTTAGAAAAGTCTTCCAAATAAAAACACAAACACACAAACTTATATATATATGTATTAATGTTTGCTTTCTAAATCTCTGAGAAAATACATACCAAATACACGCAAAAATAGTAACGGGTTGATCATTTATGAAATCTAAGATAAAGCTGACACGGCTGCCTCATTTCAGATGCATACAAAATGTCAAATAGGTTTCACGCTGAAATGCAGCGAAGTAAGTTAGGAAAGGAGAGTCATACGTGCGTCTCACTCAGAACATGTTGGTCCTTCCCCAAGAACAATGGAGAAGTCATAAGTGTGCAGAGACTGATACTAGGAATGTGACACAAAAATCAAAGTGCAAGTTAAGTAATACTTATTAAATACTCAAAATGGAAAATGTCAGTAGCATGCATGCACATGTGTGTGGGCACATGCGCACGTATGAAGCTCTCCTACTAAGCAAATTCCAATTATATCATAAAGGACATTTTATGAACAATTTAAAGAGCAATCATAACGAAGGATTGATGCACAGTTAGGTCAAGTGTCTTGCTCACAGTCTTGGCTACTTTATTTGAGACCAATTAGTCTTTGCCTGTATGTGTGTATACATGTTTTGTGTACACACAAGTATATAAAAACATGTTCCAGTGCCTATATATAGATATATACATACAAAGTACAGAGGCAGAGAAGGTGTCTCCCTGTATCACTCCCTGCCTTATCTCCTTGAGAAAGCTTCTCTCACTGAAGCAGAAGTGTTCTATTTTGACAAAGTTGGCTGCCTGACCAGTGAGCCCCTGGGTGGTGCAGGAGACTTGTCTGTTCAGTCAATCATGTTTTAAATAAATGCTGATTGGCCAGGTAGGAAGTGTGGGCGGGTCAACCAGACAGGAAGTAGAGGCAGGGCGAGGAGAAAGTCTGGGAAGCAGGAAGCTTCCCTGCCATTCCTGCGCAGTCCATCTACAAAGCAGGATGTAAGCTGCTTGCTGAGGAAAGGTACCGGCCATGTCCCTGGCATGGATGGGAACAATGGGTTAATATAACTTATGGGAGCTAGTAAGAAGCCTGAGATAATGGGCCAATCAGTTAATAACCTAATGTAGACTCTCTGTGTGATTTTCTTTGGGGCTTGCTGGCTGTGGGGTATTGGGCAGGACAGTAACCCCAACGAGCCAGCCCTCGTGTTACACCTGGGGTTCACATATCTCAACCACTCCATGCTGCTCTTACGGGCATATACCAGATTTATTTTTTCCGCCTATGTGCTTAGGGTATTTATTCAGTGCCTCTACAGCAAGTACTCTTAACCACTGAGCCATCTCTCCAGGTCCTTCCTTCTACGTGGTTTCTGAAAACCCATAGTTTTAAGACACAAAAGCTGAAGCCTATTAGTGCTGATGAGGTTGGGAAGAAATGACATTTTCAAATAATGTATGTGAGAATAAACTGACACAATCTTTTTGAAAGGTAAGTTAAAAATAGTTGGAGACATTCAGCACAAAGTGTGTCTACTCTTTGAATCAACAATTGACCTTACCCTCACCCCTGTGCAAAGACACTCTGTTCCATGTTATTATTTGTGATGCAGTTAGTATACAATGGGAAGAGCTTCTTTCTCTGTAATTGTATACATAATCTTATTTGTATAAAGGAATCGTATCACGGCACACAAGTACTTGTAGTCCATATTAATACACATGCATATGTATCAATTTACATCAAATAATTCTATGCGCTAAAGTGCCAGAGTTCACTTTGGGGGAAGTGGTGAGTTGGGGAGGTTACTATGTCAGAAATGAGGCCATCTTCTTTGGACATATAGATTTTAACTTATTTATTTGGATTTTCAAAAAAGGGTTTCTTTGTGTAGCCCTGGCTGTCTTGGAACTTGTTCTGTAGACCAGGCTAACCTTAAACTCAGAGATCCACTTGCTTTTGCCTCCTGAGTGCTGGGATTAAAAGGGTGTGCCACCACTGCCTACCTGGCTTTTTTATTTTATTTTTTTTAAACACTGAGCTTGTGGCAAATAAAATTAATTTCAAGGAACTTCTTTTCTACTCACAGTTTTGTCTTTTTTATCTTATCAACCTAAAGTAAGTTTGCAAAATAGTGTGTTTTCCTGTGACATTGTCATACACAGAATGAAATCATGTCATTTTCAAGAAAATTGTGGTAATTGGTTACATAAAATAAGCCAGGCTCAGGAAGACAAGTAATGCAAACTCAGTCATGTGCAGAACTGATAGCAACAAAATGAGATATAAAACTAGCCAAAGGTTTTAGAAGAGTCTTTTATTGGTGAGAAATGTAATCTATTACTTTTCTATTTTCATGAAAAATTATTTTCTTACTTGACTTAAGATGTTATAGTAATAGATTTTTCCATTTTAGAGGAAAAAATTTCATTGTATTTATAACAGATTTTTTTAGAGCTCCATGTTGTTTTAATATATGATTAAATGTTATGGTCAATATTTATTCAGAATTTAAGATCTATATTCTTGCATACATGCATCTATTATTTTTAATGATTTTTAATATTTTTGTTGAATTATTATTCTGGCTGTATTAGATGAACTTGGGACTGAGTATGGTGGCACAAGTATTTAATCCCAGGTGCTCAGGAGACCGAGGCAGGGGGATCACAGATCTGAGTCTTGCTTGGGTTATATAGCAAGTTCTACTCCAGTCTGTGCAACCTAGTGAGAACTTACACCAAAATAAAAAAATCTGTTTTATAGACCTGGGGATATAATTCAGTGTGACTGCCTAACATACAAAAAGTCTTGGATCCCCCATTACAATAAATACATAAATAAAACAACTTGGTAAGATTCCAAAATCCACGTGGTTATTAAATTAACTTTTACTTACAAAGTTGGAAAGACTTATTAGTTGAATCAACTTTTTAAAGGAGTATTTATATTATATGTTTTTGTCTACAGTGCTTCTCCATTTTCTGAATTATTGGTTCTTTTTTTAAGGAAATTAAATTTAATTCAAGCTTACCACTTCTGTCATGTGTTACATATAGCACAGATCTCCAATATCCATTAGTTATCTCATGTTTATTTATTTATGTTCTTTTTTTCATTAGAATTTAATAGAGATTTGCTCATCTTTATATTTTTTCCCTTAAGAACCAACTCTTATTTGTTTAAGAATTAAAATTAGAGTATTTGCTTTAATTCACATCTTGAAACTTTTACTTTTGACATTACTCATTACTTTCCTTCCTTGAAACTTTTAAAGGAAAAAGTCCTGTGCTTTATTTTTCTTCCTTAGATTTACTACATAGACAAAAAATTAATAATTTTATTCTGTCTGTTCAAAACTGGTCACCCACAAAGTTAACACTGTGCCATTAGCTACTGGCCCCTGGTCATGCAGAGTGACAAATTTAGTGAACATGCAAATATGGTGATTACTTTAGACTAAAACACATATAAGTTCACACAAAAAAGAACACTTTGTTGTTCTTTCAGAATTATGGGGGTGTTAAATTGGGAACTGATTGCAGAGTTGATAGATGGAGGAGCTTACTTAAGGAGAAAGAAGCATCTTGAAATACAGCTGAGCAGGTGGGGAAACCTATTTAGGAGACTAGCAGGCTATGCCTTTCTGTGGGCTGGAGAGAAAGGGCTCTGAGCTCCTACACACACTTCCTCAGGGCGGAAGCTCTCCTGGGCAGTAGTGCAGAATGATCTTACCACTGTTTCCAGTCTGTCTAGAGAGATTTGGAGTGCAATTTGGGAAACTCTGTCCTCTGGAAAGAGCATGAATTCTGGCTGAGGGACATGCATACCAGGTTCCAAAGAAGCCAGTGAATTCCTACAGGGCTATAGCAAGGCTGTCAGCCTGGTGGGTGAGGGCAGGTTTACTGGACTCCATGACTCCAAGATGCTGCCGGAGTGATGCCCCCTGAGTCTTGCCACCTTCCTCTGTCAATGGGAACGCCGCTATTTCCCTTTCGGAGTTCCCGTGACAATTCAGTGTAAACTGTGTGTAAAACATTTCTAGAACTTTCTATAAAATCTTTAAGACACAGTTGAACATGCGGTGAATCTAATTTTAGGAGAATGATGATGTGACTATCATTTCATTAAAGAGATTCTGTGTCTTCTGTGATTTCCAACTGAAGGCATCCCTGACATTCCTCAGTTACATCCTTGGCACACGTCTGTCACTCAGCAATGTAATTGCTTTTACCACACAGGTAATTCAGTTCCACAAACATTTCCCAAGCCCCTGTTCTGCTGAAGGTGACGCTAGATGACAGGGCTGCCTGGGAGAAATGAGGCCAGTCCCTTCATGGGTGTGGGTTCCACCCAGGCGTTCACAACTTGAGGACCCGCACAGCTCTGATTAGCAAACACCAGCACTGCCTACAGATTATGGCGCCGGAGGTAGCACTCCTCGAGTACCATGGGAGGTGACTGAAGTCATCCACTTGTCTTGCTTTTATGTGACTCCGCTGTGAGAACAGGAAGAGCCAAAGAACCCTTGGCCCTTGGATAGTCCAAAAGTGGAAACAGTTGTACTTTATTGCGAATGAAGGCGTTTGGCAAGTGGTTTTAAAACAGAAAATATATATGAAGTCAGCAGGTCATGGAAAGCCTCCAGAGGACTTTGTTGGAGCTGCTCTTCAGGGGTAAAGATCAAAGGACAGCCACCCACAGGATAAAGGGCGCAGTGATTTCACCTTCCAGCCTACAGGGCCATCAACAAACAGGGATAGTGTGCACAGACTGAATGTGGCTCCAGCATTTGAGAAGTAAAGACATATCTAATTCTTCCCTTAAAAGTCAATGCTAGGACAATACAGCAAGCTTTTGGTTGAAGTTTGGGCACACAATTTTTGTCCAGCATTTGTGCAAACATTCCAGCACTCCATGGCTATTTACTCCTTTCTAGTCTACTGTTTTATTTAAAGCAAATAGTTGTTCATCTGTGTGAAGGAAAATTTATTATCATTTTCTTTTCTCTGCCTCAAGAGGTTTTAACTGTGATTTCTATAAATTCATCTACTGTCCCTACAATATAACTTGTAGCTTTAATGTAAAACAATTTTGTGAAGACAGTTTGGACCAGAATATATTTATTGTCTTTCATGGATGAAAGAAGAATAAAATACTAGTCACAAAAGTCATGAGCTCTCATAGTCTTTCTGACTGAGCTCCGTGAAAGGGAAAGCTGTGCCATGCACAAGGACTCAGCACCTTCATGTACCTTTTTTTGGGAAATTTTTGGACATGTAACTATTTGGATAAAGTGGTCATAAATAGAGTTGAAAGGCGGGTGTCAGAAAACCTAGAAAGTCTATACATTCTTTTGTATGCAAATACTGTGTGCAGAGAAATTGTGCAAAGTTCTCTGAAAATTTACTTTTTGAGAGGTCAATTGGTATTAAATATTTCTGATGATTGATATCGATCAATAACTTCACAGGCTATATAATCACTTAAGAGAAACATACCTGGCCATGTCTGTGAGGGAGCTTCTAGATGAACTGAATTCAGATAGGAAACACACCCTAGATATGGGGAGCGTCATCTTATGGGCTTAGGCCCAGAACTAATAAAATGCAGAGATTGAGCTGAACCCCAGCATGCATTTCTTTCTGTTCCTTGACCACAAATGCCACGTGACCAGCTGCCTCACTGTCCTGCTGCCATGTTTTCCCCCATCCTCAAAACTGTAAGACACAATGAACCCTTCCTTCCTAAGCTGATTTTGTTGGGTATTTTGTTACGTCGATGGGGAAATTAACTTTCTGTCTACTAGGTGTCATCAGCCAGAACACTTACTACAGAATAAGTCATGGACTCTCAAGGAATAAATTTGATAGCCCCATTTTGAAATCTGTTCATGCAGATTTATCACTAGAAAATCTTTCTACATTGTTTTCCCAGGACTGTACTACACATAGGCACACTATCATAGACACAATTCTCAAACACTAGGCTTTGATAGCTTTCTTTGTCTTTCTATATGGAATGCTAAATTGTGTCCTAGATAAAGTCACAGAGTAGAGACACACTGTGTCTGCAGACATTGTTTCATATGGCCAATAGGAAAGACTGCCATTCTCAGAGTGAATGGATAGAAATATGCTACTCCGTCCTATTTATATCTGTGTGATCCGGGGGAGGGATCCTAAAAGATTGGTGTCAGCTCAGTGTAAAAATCCGAGGAGAAAACTACGTCAAGGTGAAGGGAAACAATTGTTTCCCTTCTTATGAAAGCTCTGGCCTGACTTGGAAACTTTAACCTAGATACGAGAAGATTAATTAAAAACAAGGGGCACACTTAAACATTTGGAGGATGGCATTTAGGAGAGTAATTACATATGGGCCGTGATAGGCACCGTCTGATTTAGTATTCAGACAGAACCAGGTTGCAGACTTTTTGGTTCAGCGGAAGGAGGCTGCTTCCCTGCAGTCAGGAGCATGTGAGAAGGACTGCATTTCCATAAGCAATGGCAGGGTTTGGTTTCAGAGTGAAGGAATACTTACGAACACCGAGAGGGGAAGCGAAGCCGACTTAGAAAATTCGCAGAATGCAATGACACAAGAAATAAAGAGATTTTGTGAACTCTATTCCCAATTAATTATATTAAATATATTAAAATAACCTATGAAAACAAGTTCCTGTGTCTGAACTGCCCGGATTCTTATTTCAAGCACTACATTAGTATATTGTGTATTGTAGGACTATTTCAACAGAGATATTTTAAGGTCTTTAGAACTAGTGTGTGTTTTTGTAAATAACTTAAATAATAGTAATCTGGTGGGCATAGGGCATATCTGTCACCCCGGAACTGGGGAGCCTGAGGTACAAAGAGTTGAGCTCCAGAATTGAATTCCAGGCATGATAACATAATGAGACACAGTCTCAAAATAAAATAAAATGAGATAGAGCATAGAATCTGCAACTGAATTTAAAATAGAAATATATTATAAATAAATGTCTTCTAATTTAATAAATTCTTTTCTTTATTCAGTGGCAGGGCAGGAAAAACTGTGACCAAATCCAGACTATACAGCCCTAATGTTAGCACACAGAGATACAATTCTATTGTTTTTACCTAAGAATCTCTGCTGCTGTTATCATAGTGCTAGTATATCCTCCCTGACATAGCATTGGAAATGATGGCTGTTCTTCTTAAAGCGTCTTCCTCCAGGTCAGATATGTTTACGTCTCACGATGGTCATGGGTATCACCAAGGCAACAATCGCTATTTCACATGACAAGACAGAGCCTGTGAGAACAGAAACAGCTTCTGTTCATGAAACACTACTTTCCCCTGTTTGGGGCAAAAGTTATTTCACGTTTCCCAATTTCCATTTCAGTTAACTATAGATCCAGGGCATGCAGTTCAAGTCTCTTAGCGTGTGAAGTCTTGGTGAGGTGTCAGGTGTGCGCTTTTTACCTGCCTTGCAATCATACAATTCTGACATCATAGTCCTAGCTGACTGAACAAGGGGGAAGCAAGCCTAGCCTAGTCAGGCATCTGTGCATATTAAAGACTTCTGCCCTAAGCTGGGGACTCCTTTAACCACATGGAATATGAGATGGACAGAGACCGGCTCTGAAAACAGGAGGGCAACATGCTGAAGGCGCAGACACTATCAGCACACAGAGCCTTAGAGAGGAAAAAGTCACACTCTCATTCCTCATACCCTCAAGTAATTTATATAGAAAGGCACTACCCTTTAGTTAAATGGATCAGTTTTCTATTCTTATTGTACCAAATTATCACCATCTTACTGGTTTTAAACCATACATGCTTATCTTAACTTTGGAGGTCAGAGTCTGAAATGGGGCTTCTTGAGTAAAAACCTAGCTGTCAAGGGCCTGGGCTCCTGGGTGTATATACACTGGCAGATCTCCTTCCTTCCCTTTGGAATGTTCTAGAGGCTATCTTAACTTCTTGGATGACAGCCTCATACCATTGTCAAAGCTATCAATGGCCAGGAAAGTCTTTCGTTCAATGTCATCTCTCCAGTTTCGTTCCTTTTGCCTCCTTTATCTGAAGGTACTTGTGACTATAGTAGGTCGGTCCAGAAATCTACAATGCTCCTTTAACTCCAACATAGCCAAAGAACAACTTTAATTACACCCATAACCTTAACTCTGCTTTTTTTCGTATCAGATATAACATATTTTTGTGCCCAGGGATTAGACAACTTGGGGGTCACTAATGGTCATTAACACTCATTTTTGTAAGATTTCAAACTGAAAATATCAAAGTCAAATAATTGTCCGTTGGGGCCATTTACCATCAGAACGCAGCAACGATGCTGACAGGACTGATTGCCAGTCTTGTTATGAGACAGGGTGCCCTGTAAACCCTACTGACCTCAAACCTGCTGTGTATTTAGAATGACTTGAGCCCCTGGGGCATGCACTGGGGTTGAGGAAACACGAGACTGAACTGTTTAAAGTTGCTCAAAATGCTCCTAACAAATTAAATGCCGGAAACTACTTATCAGTTACCGACAGATCCAGCTCTAAGGAAACTCAAGATAATTAGGATAGAATATATGCTCTCTATTTTCTCTGTGATTGAAATAATATCACTGGTTACTGTCTCCCACTGTGTCATCTTGTCAGGACTATGACAGCAAAGGCATGGAAGAGGTTGGTATTACACTGTTTAGTTTTTGACACTCTGGGCATTATTGACTCCCAAAGAGAGATTTCCTGAATGTACTAGACTGTTAGAATGCAAGAGAGCATTCACCCCTGTGCTAACCACTACATAACTGCAATGAGAACAGGTACTGTGCATAGAGGAGAATAAAGTCTCTGAGACAATGCGATCCTCCTGCTAACTAACTCCTGCTTCTCTCTACCTCATTTGCTAGCATTAATGAGATTTTAGTATCAGAAAGGATCAATGAGAAGTGAAGGAGTAGCTTCTAAAGGAGACCAACACTCGTGGCTCACTGAAGAGGCAAGGGTGCAAGTTCATGCCAGGAGTGATTCTTCACAAGATGCAGCCAAGGGAAAGGATCTAACTTTGGAGGCGATGTTGCTTTCATAGTAGAGATGCTGGATGGGCTCATGGACAAGAGGGATGTTGGCGAGACTGGCTCCTAATTAAATTTTGTCAGTTCATCTGTGTTGGTTCAGGTTTATAAAGTGTCAATAATAATTGAATCTTCCCAGTATTCCAGTACAGAAAATGTTAAGAATACCACAACAATGTATACTTTTATATGTTTATTGTATTAATTCTGTCAATTATAATTCATTCACTCTTTTTAATTTTGAGGACTATAATTTATCACATCCTCCTTTCCTCCTATGTACCTCTCCTTGCTCTCTGTCATACTCATGACCTCTTTTTTTTTTTACTAATTATTATTGCATTCCTTAATATAACCTGTCCAGTCCATATAATTCTACCCGAATGTATGTTTTCAGGACTGACCTTTTGGCCTATGGACAGCCAATTGGTGTGCTTTTCCCTGAGAAAGGCTACCTCTCCCATTTCCAGCAGTCCTCGGAATCTTACATTCTTTGTGTAAGGTTGGGGCCTCATGGTCTTTTCTCCATTCAGTTTGGCCTGTTCATTGGTGTAGTTCTTGTTCAGATCACATTTGGGCAATCATACTAGGGGGCTTTGTGGGTCTAACTTCTGGTATTGCTAGGAGACTCCCTGATCACAGGACTCTTAGAATCTTCTCAACCTCCTCTTCCACAATGTTCCCTGAGCTTTAGATTCAGAAGCATTTGGTAGATGTATACATTGGGGGTGAGCTCCACAACTCTTTTGATTCGTTGAGGTTTTCTGTAGGGGCTTCCATTTATTGCAAGAACTTTCCTAGATGAGGGGTGATGTTCTACACTTATTTATATAGGACAAATATTCATAGATTTTCACTGGTTTAGTTAGTGGGTGTAGATTCTCCTCTAGTAACTAGGATTTCATTAGCACTGAGTAGTTAGCTAGATTTTCAGTACTAGGCTTGGTCTTTGTCTTATTGAACAAGTCTTAAGATTTTGGTAGGTTGTGTGTGAAGTGGGAGAGTATTGCCATTCTAAGGACAGGTGGGATGATCCTGGCCAAGCCTAGAGTATGTTTGCAGTGAAGGCAGGGAATACCAAGCTATGCTGGTGCACTGGTTGTGAGAGCAAGCTAAACCTGGTGGATGGAGGAAAAGGTGTGGATGAGGTCACGGTACTTCCTGGACTAGACCTTTGAGGCAGGCCTGAGAAGTCTAAGTATGAAGTGTGGTGGTGGGGACAGTGGAGAGGGACATGTCAATGAATTTATATTCACTCTTTGGGGAATAGTACTGCTGGTATTTTAAAAACTCAAAGTTTAATTTCAACTCTGGTGACCAATTATGCCAATTTCTCAGGAACTTTCCAGGGTTAGCATTAAAAGAATTATAACGCAGGGAATCTTAGGGTCTCAAGAAAACTAGAAGAGTGTGCCATTCTGAGGTGTACTCTTAGACCTCAGCATTGGCAGGACCATAAATAGAGGGATGGAATTCCTCTATATGGAAATCAAGATCTAGTATTTGTCCTTCTAGAGCAGTGGTTCACAACCTTCCTGACGCTGTGATCCTTTTGCACAGTTCCTTATGTGGTGACGCCAACCATAAAATTGGTTTGTTGCTACTTCATAACTATAAGTTTTCTACTATTATGAATCATGATGTAAATGTCCGTGTTTTCTGATGGTCTTAGGTAACCCCCATGAAAGGGTCATTTGAGCTGCCCTCCCCACCCAGTGGAATCATGACTCACTGGTTGAGAACCACTATTCTAGAAGGTCATTTCCATTTTAGTTACCTGTACTGAACTCTTGCCACACCATGGGCACAAAGACTGTTTCAGCACAAATGTTAGTATCCAACATATTTTAAATTATTTTTACTCAGATATTTTCCTTCTAAAATTAAGAGGTTAAAATAAAGATGCATGTAAAAAGACATTCTTTACAAGTTTATCTAAATATCAAAAGTTGACAATCAACTCAAATATCTAAATATATTTAATTATAGTAGAAGAAACTATATCAATATAATACCATATTGCTATTTCAATTGTCTTTTTATAATAAAAATATTTATTTTTATTGTATATATGTGAATGTTTTGATTGCATGTATCTCTGTGAACCTTGTGAGTGCATTGTCCAATGAGACCCGAAGGGGCTTTAGATGTCCTGGGACTATAGTTGCCAACAGTGTTAGCCACCAACTGCGTGTTGGGTATTGAACCTGGGTCCTCAGAACAGCTGGAGCTCTTAAGTTCTGATCCATCTCTCCAGTTCCTATTCCAATTATCTTTCTGTAAATAACTTTTTAAATCCAAATACATGTAAAAAGTTTTCTAAATTAGTTATAAAATGATAATAAATTTAATATTGTCATACTTTATAGCAAAAAGACAGGAAAGAAATATACCACATACCAAAAATAGGTCATTACTGGACTAGACTGAGTGATGCCCTCATTTTTTGTGTTTTTATACAGTTTATAATTTGTGATTGTAAACAGGATTGAGAAAAACATTATCTTAATCTATTTTATGCAACCATGACAAAATAAAACAAACAGGTAATTCATTAAGAAGTAAAGGTTGATTTTGAATAGTTTCAGTGGTTGGAAAGTCCAAGGTGAAGGAACCTGAATGTCGCAAGACCCTTCTTGCATTACCACAGAGAGACAGAGATCATGTGCGGAAGAGGACGCTGAGTTCATTGTCTTGTTCAGAACACAACCTGTTCACAGGGCAGACTCTCATTAACTGATCGTCTCTTAGAGGTCTCACCTTCCGACACTGCAAACACAGCAACCATAGCCCAATTAGTGCTCCACAGACTTGAAGGAACATGTAGCAAGTTTCCAAGATAGATTCTGAATTAGGTCTGAGTGAGGTTCGAAAACTCTGATTAAACAAAACAAAATAAAACACCAGATGAAATTCTAAAAGATCTTAATGTTTGTGACACGAGTACTTGGAGATATTCTCTCTGGGAGTCAGTTTGTCTATCCTTTTTCCCCCATATTCTTTTATTTTTTTCATTCAAAAATTTACATTTCCTCTCCTTCTTCCAGTCCCCTCCGGTTCCCCCACTACCCCTGTTTCCTTAAGAGAGAGCAGGGTACCCTGCCCTGTGGGAAGTCCAAGGCCTTCCCCCCTCTATCCCGGCCCAGGAAAGTGTGCATCCAAATAGACTAGGTTCCCAAAAAGCCAATACATGCAGAGGAGATAGGTCCCAGTGCCACCATCGATGGCTCTCAGTCTACTCCCATTGGCACAGAGAGTCCAGTTTGATCATTCCTGGTCTAGCTGGATTTGGTGAGCTCCCATTAAAGATCAGGCACATTGTCTCAGTGGGTGGACCTGACTTCCTTGCTCATCTTCTCACACCTTCTGCTCTTCAGCTGGACCTTGGGAGCTCAATCCATTGCTCTGATGTGAATGTGGGTCTCTGTCTCTATCTCCATCCATCAGACGAAATTTCTATGGTGATGATCAAGATATTCATCAATGTGAATATGGGACAAGGCTAGTTCAGGCACCCTCTCCTCTGCTGCCCAAGTACCTAGCTGGGGACATCCCCGTGGACACCTGGGATTCCCTCTAGAGCCAAATATCTTGCCAATCCTAAAATGACTCCCTTAATGTAGATATCTTATTCCCTTCTCCAATATCCACCCTTCCTCCATCTCTACCCTCCCACTCCCCCCAGCTCTCCTTCCCTTCTCCCTTTTCCTTACCCCTTTCCCCTTCCACTACTCCCCGACCTCTAACCCTATCCCTATCCCCACCCCTGTGTTTCCAACTTTTGTCTGGCAATCTTGTTTGCTTCCAATTTCCAGGAGGATATATATATATTTTTCTTTGGGTTCACCTTGCTATTTAGCTTTTCTAGACTTGTGAGCTATAAGATTAATGTCCTTTGTTTATGGCTAGAGTCCACTAATGAGTGAGTATATACCATATTCATCTTTTTGGGTCTGGGTTATCTCACTAAGGATAGTGTTTTCTATTTCCATCCATTTGCATGCAAAATTCAAGATGTCATTGTTTTTTTACCGCTGAGTAGTATTCTAATGTGTATATATTCCACATCAGTGTGGCGATTCCTCAGGAAATTGGGAAACAACCTACCTCAGGATCCAGCAATACCACTCTTGGGAATATACCCAAGAGATGCCCAATAATAGTACAAAGCATTTTTGCAACTATGTTCATAGCAGCATTATTTGTAATAGTTTGTCTATCTTTTGTCTAGTAACTTGGTTTGACATGCAGGCAGAGGAGGTGGTCCCATATCAGTAAAGATGTCTAGGCACCATCAGCTCCATAGCCAGCATTATGCTAGCCTGTGATCAATAATTGAACTTTACATTGGATCTTCATTCTTTTATCTTGCAGATTACCAACAGAGGGATTGCATGGAAATAATTTTAGAACCACTGTGGAAGCCTGTATGTACATATATACACATGAGTACATGTGCTCACACAGGTTTCCATGTTCAAAGTTCTGCAATCAGAATCTTCGAGTAGAAGTTTCAAAGTGTGTTGAAAAGTCTCTATAGTTGGTTCTGCTTCCAGTTGTTCTAACAACTAGCATAGTGGGAAGAGATGAAGATTCTTCTTAAAATCCAGTGTCCCTGAAAGGTAATGTTTTGAAGCTGTTACCACTTACAATCATGGTAGTGAAACTGAGTTTGCCAGATCTTTTGCTGAAGACAGATTTTAATGAAGATCAAGGGCAGAAGCATGATGATCTTGGTGTATGAAGAATAACGGGAACTGATTTCAAAAATGACAACAACAGCAAACAGCCACACAAGTGAGTATCCAAGAGAATAATTGCCAACTGTGACATTTTGGGTTGTCACCAACAAGGTTACTTTTGTGAACTCTGAAATATAATTAGGTGATATTGTTGCATATCATTTAAGGTTAAGTTGGTCACGTTTTAACAATAGCTGAACAGTTAGTGCTGGGCAAGCAGCTGTTTCCTTAGCACTCCTTACAAGACCAGGAGGTGACTCTTTGTCAAGGATGCAGCCAGCCCGTCTGCACATCTGCCTTAGACTCTTACCTCCAGGACATCGCTTGCTTGTGCTTCTTAATTTTCTCCAGGAATCGAATGGCAGGTCTTCGGATCTGTGCCTGTAATGTTTCCTCTTTCCAAGAAGGCAGGTCAGTTCGAATGGGAGCAAGGTGATTTCGGCCATGTTAAAAAAAATATTTTAACGGAACGCATTTTAACTTCTTACCTGCTAGGTTCCAAAGCTGGCTCAATCTTTTGAAGAAGAGGTGAGGAATAGGTAAGTTTTCTAGTTTCTAGGTGGAGGTAATGGGAGCCTTTCATCAGAGAATAATGGTTGCCTCAGAACTGGCCCTGATACTCCCCTGAATACCTGAAGCTGTGGAAGCTCCGTCTGCTAGAACTGCTGTGTTTGGGAACTTCATCTATCTTTTTTTTTTTTCATCTTCTGTTTACCAAAGACTGAGGGGGAGTGTTTTTCTGAAAGAGGATTTCTAAAACAAAGTCACTTAGATATAAAAAGGCAGAGGAGATGGTTAATTGTTCCAGGGAGCACGTTCACTCTTGAAAGGAATTGTAATAATGAGACGCGAGAAAGGTCAGCTGGAAAGATAGCACGCGATTAAGCAAAGAATTAATCAGTGCTAGCCAAACTCTCCCCTTCCACCTTCCTGGTGTAGGCTGCAAAGCGACTCGTGTTAATGAAGCTAGTTAACAAAGGCAAGATCATTTGGGGAAGTCAGAGACTCATTAAGCGGGGTTATGTCTGAGGTATTTGAAGATCCAGCCCTCACCTGAATGCATCCTGGAAATGTATATATGTACTTGATCCTGCTGCCTTGGGCTTGTGGAGTTTGCCACACTCAGCAGCTCATGCTGGCTGCAGCCCTTCCCTGGTCTGTAGCTCAGAACACCTGGAGTCTTGCCGCCGCAGTGCTTCTCCGGAGGGCTTTCGTTTTGGAAGAGTCTGTAGACAGACCACAAACACTGCCCACCTTCAGTGTAAGTCTCCAGCCACGTGCACGGTGAATGGAAGAGCAAGTCCATTGAACCTCTCTGAACAACTTCTTCCACCAGAGCCTCGTACACATGAAACACTCGGGAAGGCTGAACACTTATCGATGACCTGGCAGAGTGCCACAGAAAGTGAGCACCGGAAAGGAACTTGCCGGCTGCCACCTTCGCAGATGAGAAATTGTAGTCCTGAGACATTAATACAACGTTGCAGGTACCTGGCTTGCAGCCCAAAACAGGAGGCACACTTTTCTAGACAGTTGTCTTTGTTACCCTTTGCTCATAGAAACTTCCTGAACTGGGTAAATTGATTATTGCCGTCATTACCACTAATAAATTGGAGCTCAGAGAGATTAAGTAACTTTAAAACATGCTTCATTAACATGTATTAATCACACATAATAATGGCTTTCATTAGGACGTTTTCATACATGCACCTACATATATTTAAATCCCACTCCCTCCTTCAGCCTTTGTTCCTCTTCCACTGCTGTTGGTGATAATCTCCTTCTCAATCTCTCTCCACCAATAACAATTAACTACATATAAATCTTCCAGAAGGGTAACCCTCGTGCGCCCTTCTGTCTTCTATGACAGGATGTGAGTGGACCCACCCGTGGTCAGAGCTTGTACAGGTGCGGCAGCTATATTGTGATCAGATGCCAGTGTTCCACATAGCCCCTCTCCCCTCCTCCACCTCACGTAGCTCTTAAATTTTTTTCATCATTTCTTTCTTCTTTTGCTATATTCTTTATGCACTGGAGGGGTCACATCAGGTCTCAGTAATGTCCTGACATCCGACAGTCATTGATCCTCTGTACTTTGAAGAGTTATGTGTCTCTGGAGTTACTACTGACCTCCATGAGGGTGGGGGGAAGAGACACTTATGTGATGAAACCAGCTCTATGTGGGGATAAAGGTAGGCATTTACAAGACCATTAAGATACACACACTGGGTGTTTAGCAAAAACAAAACAGAGGCTTCCTCACTAGTGTCTGGGAACTCCCCAGCCACAGGCTTCTGATTGTGGTTACAGTACTAGCTATGAGTTAAATTAGAAAGTAGTTGGCCCTCTAACAGACTTGCCACTCTCACACCAGTGGGCTCGTTTTGACTCGTTGCTGTTCAGTGTTGTTGTATGCAAGGCTCCAGTGCTGGGTTAGACAGGCAATGACTTTTCTCCCCTGGTGGTCAGCAGAATACTTTCTAGGCTACTTTACTATGAGGGCTATCCAGCTGGGAAGGCTTCCAGACTGGATCCAACTTGATTTCTGTACATTCTGGGTACAAGGTATATTTTGCTATATAATTTTGGTGTGCATATCAATAGCAATGACAATTGCCTGTATACTCGTGGGGACTTAAGAGGCTTCCCTAGTCAACAACTCCTACAGAGACAACACATCACACTACAGAGACTTTTATATAATAGTCTGTGCCTCCTGAAAGCAGTGTTTTATACCCAGTTACCTACAAATGTTGTTTTAAAAGTATTATTGATGAACTTATTGTGTATAAAATTTCTTTAAGAATTTTTCATACATTATTTATTTTAGTTAACCATTTCCTCTCAACTCCTTTCCACCATTTCTCTGCTCCCCCACCCCCACTTAATTTTTTTTTTTCATTTTCAATGTTCTTTTTCTACTTTGGATTTTGTGCCTTCTACTGCTCTCCAGATTAGCAGGGTTTGAAAATCAGCCCTGATAATACTGGAAACTAAGTACCAGCTAATTGAACCCCAGTAGTGTTCTTTTCTTTATTTGTAACTTTTTAACAGGGCCAGCTGACAGGCAGAAGCGATGATGGGGAAAGGCTTTAGCCAATCAGGCAAATAGCCACGCCCCATCATTAGCCATTAGCTAATTATTCTGGGTTGGACCATCAGGTCCCGATTAGATATAAAAGACTCAGTCCACGTATGAGTGCTCTCTCTGGCTCTTGGTCTGGCGCACGTCTTCAGAAAAGCATGGGATCCAGGATCTGGTATTGTAAATCTGTTTGTATTCCTTACTCCTATTAAAGTGTATATCCTAAAGATAGCTGGCTTGGGCAATAATTTATTAAATCTTACAAAGCCCCAAGAATAGGAAGCTGCCTTTGTAAACACCAATCTCCCCTGTCTTGACCCACGAGATCTGCCCTAGCTCTGGATCCTGGGAAGGAGCCAGACCTGGTCCACACAAGCAGTGACACCATTCCATTCTGTGGCTTCATGCTGTGGATGCTGATTCATCAGACTGTAAACCCAGAGCCTCCAGGCCCCAGATCCAACCAGTATCTGCCTGAGGCAACTACCTGCTTTCTGCCCACAGAATACTATTCTGATCTTACTTAATATTTTTGAGATTCATTTTTTGTTTGCTTTTGGCCTCATTATTTGCTTTGACTGTCCTAGAACTCATAGTGTAGATCATGCTGGCCTTGAACTCACAGAGATGTGCCTGCCTCTACTTCCCAAGTGCTGGAATTAAACGTTTGTGCCACCACATCTGACTTGAGGTTCATTCTTAATCTAGCAGGTCTCAGCAGTTTGTTCCTTCTTGGTTCTAATTAATAATAATTCATTGACTATGTCTGCTCACAGCAAGGGTGCTCAACCACTATACCCCATTGCATATAGCTTCTAGACAGCATCAGGCTCCTAATGCCACCTCCTCATGTCCGCAAGCATGGCCCTTGCCTGTAGCAATGCTAACTACTCGGAGGTTCTGAGTCTACTGCATCCTCCTCTCTTCATGTATTTATTTCTGACCCCATAGCAACTGTGTTCCTACTTCTTCTACTCCTGCTCAGGTCATGTGACATATCTCTGGGCTTGGAGTCACTTCCTGAAAGCTCACCTCAGAAGCTATGTGCTTTAAGAATTTTTCCACTACGCAGAATCCAGCATTGTATTCTAATAATAGTTGTGTGTCCCAGCAGTCCACTTTTTCCTCTTCATGTCACATGATCTAATAAACAGTTTTCCCCAGCTGAGTCCCCTGGGCTTATTAGATGACAGGTCCTTGAAGAAAAACCTATGCTCTTCTGTCTTTAGTAACCAGTACAAGACTATCTGGAATGAAATGTATTGTGTTTGAAATATGAAATGTCTACTCATTGCTTGCCATGGGCATAAGCATTCTAAATGGTTCTAAGATAAATGGAGGAAGACTCTGTGCACCAGGAACAAGCAACAAGGGTAAGTGCAGGAAATTATTTCCAAGTGCCCTTGTTGTGTGTAATATTGGTAGAGTTCTCACAGCCTAGGGCACACATTATTATAAGTACTTAAGAGAGTGTGTGTTTTCATGAGCCGTTTCCTGTTTAACTTGTAGAGTTTAAACCAAAGGGTCCTTATGTACTACATAATTCATTTTTATTTTGTCTATGATAAGTATTGCTGAGGTCCAGACTGAATTATTACTGAATCCCTCCACTCTCAATTGCCCTGGAAAAAAAATCTGGGTTCTCCTCGTTCCATTGCTACAGGCTCTATCCCAAAAGATGGAACGGAATAAGAGCAGGAACTCTAATGTCAGCCTGCCTGTCTTTGAATCCCAGCTTTCCCTCTTAGATGTTGTCCAGTCTTGTGCAAGACCTTTGTGGGTGCCCAGCTATACCTAACGAGTCCGTGGCTTGACTCTTGTCGATTAGCGTCACGACTCTCTGCTCTGCTTTAGGATACTGTTTCTGGGATCCGTCTCCTTTGGTGTTTATTCCTCTGTGAAGATGTCCCTAGATGGCACCAGACAGACTAGATATATAAGAAAAGGCATACCTCTTTATTCCCTCTCCAATTTTGAACTGATCCACACAAGTAATTTTCTTCAAACTAAAACTGTCTTGTCATCCGACTCCCCTCCTCTACCCCTTTTACAACATAGCAGACATGACCTCATTGAATCATACCAGAAAACACTACTGTGTATCCCTGTTTAGAAGCCTTAGTTTATTTCTATAAGGTCCTTTCTAACTTTTCGTAACTGCGAAATTTCCATCTTTTCCTGTAGCTTTAACGGGGATAACTCGTCTCTGTAGTTATTTCCTCCCCTGATCCTTCTATGGCTTTTCAGCTCTTCAGGACATTCTCATTTGCCATTAAGGAGATGATGTGATGTCTGCCTTTGCCTAGATCTTGACTAATATGTTTTCTCTATAGAACTGAAGAAACAAACAATTGTTCGCACTATCAGCTGTGTCTGCTACACAGGAAGGGTCTAATAAATGTCAGCTGTTGGTATTACTAATTAATATTCCTGTAGAAGGATTGTCTTTCTCACACAAATATGAATATTTGATTTTATTTATTTTCTACCTAAGGAGCAAAACTGGAAAGGCTAGCCACACGGGGTTCCCACCCTTTAACTCTCTGTGGTTGTACACCCTTTAGCATTTGTTGACATTCTAGGAAAGGTATAAAAATCTTGGTCACATGATCAGCATCATGGATGTGACTTATTTACCATGACAGTAATTCTCCATCTACTTAGAGTAACAACTATCATGGCAAACACTAACAACAACAGCAATAGCAACAGTAACACACACACACACACACACACACACACACACACACACACACACGGGTGTGCGCCCGCATTTGTCTGTAAGTAATCAACAGCAATCTTCAAAGCAGATAGCTGATCAGATCTGGAGAAATGACTCTCTTTCGATTTGATTTTTCCTGAATTCACCATTGAGCAATATTACAATTTTTATATGTACCTTTTTTTTTGTCCCAGGTTTTCTGTATTTTTTAAATGTGTAGTTCTCATGTTTTCTGTTATGCATCATAATGTATCCCATGATAATGACAGTCCATGAGGACTTCTCATTATCTCAGGAGCTCCTCAAGTTCCATGAAAATTATAGATTTTATTTCT
>JAQHUG010000092.1:5867139-5878650 GCA_028555095.1 Dicrostonyx torquatus
ATCTCACTAAGGATAGAGTTTTCTATTTCCATCCATTTGCATGCAAAATTCAAGATGTCATTGTTTTTTATTTCTTTATTCAGTGATACCAATGACTTGCTCCCCAAACCATTTGCTATAAAATGAATCAAATTTCTCCCTATTATTGACTCAACTTGTATAGAGAAGAAGCAGCTTGTGATTCCTCTTTGAATGTACATTATACAGCTGCAGGAAAACAGACTGTGGGGCCTTATCTTTCGGCTGATTGGTACACTCTGTAAGGCGTCTCAGCCCTTAATGATGGGCACTGAGTCGTATTTTAGCTAACGTGCAAGCTTAAAGTTGCTCTCCAGCCCTTAGTTGTCCTTTCTTAGAAGGAATGCATGTTGAGACTTAAGCACTAGAAGCATATGTGGGACTGAGAAGGGAGTTGATAACTGCTCCTGCTTAACCTGGGAAATTTGCCTTATTGATACTTTACTAGAAGAATAAAGTACCAAAAGGCCATGCAGGTGATTGCTTTAGTAATAAATGTGCTGGCATGGTCCTTTGAAATGTTATACTTAATCATTTCATTCATCAAAATCATGCTATCAAAATTTCATTGCCCAAATTTGGACATGCAGAGCAGGCAGCCTGCACACACAAATGCTCCTCAGACCTCTTCCAGGATCAGATGAGATCTTCCTAGATACATCCATAGGGATGTATTTAGCATTTCCTTTCCTAAAGAAGGAACATTTTTCCTGTTTCTGTTTCTCATCTACTCCTGCAATTGAGCTAAAACCAAGCTCAAAAAGCAACAAGTATAGAAGCAAACCAACCTAAAAAAAGCATTCTTCTGTCAGGATTTATTCCACAAGGATGGGCACACACAAATAGAGATGGAGATGGAGGGGAACCCTTTTGAAATATTCTTCCTTTTGTTAGAAAGGATATTGGCCAACAATGAACTTTACAGAGCTGTTTGTTTTTGTTTTGTATTAGAGAAAATATTTCATGGACAGGGAAGCTAGAGATGCACAATTGCTCAACTCCATTTAAAAAAAATAATTTCCCTATCTTCATGTGACTATTTCTCTGGTTTTTTTTGGAGATAGTCTTTTTTTTCCTATGGGATTTCCCCTTTTATTTTCTGCCTGTTGCCTAGGCATGTGCTGTTTGGTTCTCCCTGGAAGTGTGCCAACTCACTCCCTCTGTCTGTTAGTATTTAATTATCCGACTATCTTATAATTAAAATCCCTCCAGCTGCTAAGGAATTGCTGTCTGGCACTTGTCAGTTCTTTCCTTATGTGTACATTACATTTGATTAACCTCTGGAGTTTTCTTGATAAGCAATATTTAATTCTGTTTCTCAAAAAATGGTGACAGTGTACACAAATGCATAGTTATGGTTTAGTTTGGGGAAACTGAAAAGAATTGGCAAAGAAGACAGGGATCTGGGAGTCTGGAAGTCAAATAAATAGTCTGCTATCTGGGACTTTTAATTGCAATGCTAGTAAAACTGGAGGTGTCTCATTATTACACAGCAGAAGACTGGTCTATGGGGGTGAGAGTATTAAAATATTAGGAAATTTAATTTATCGTATTTTTTCTTGGCATTATGTGCATGCACATTTGAAATCTGTTTATGTTCTGTCCATGGCCTGGCTGACATTTTTAGTACTTCTGATGTATTATTGTGATAGCTGTCATCCTTCCAAAAGTTTAATGATATTCTCTCTAGAGCCCATCTGTGAACCACTTTAGTTAGATGGGAGGGCCAAAAGTGAGCAACATGTTACACTGGACGTGCATAAAGCATCCCATCTTCTACGGTTGAGCTCACATTCTCTCACCCGTCCTGGTTTCAGCACTACGTCTGAAGACTATCACTTCATCCTTTTTGAGCAGATCACACATCTTCAGACCCGCTACTTCTCAGCTCAGAAACTGAGAGTTTATCCCAAGACTTTGCTGTCCATGTAGAGCATCCCCAACTCCAATCATTCCTTCCCTTTCACCGTACTTGGTGAATGTTGAGCTGATATTAAAAATACTGGATATGAAAGAAGTCTTCTGCAAGTTTGTACTTCATGAGGGAACTGGACAACTGCAGTACAAAACACCCCAGAGTGTCTCCTTCCAACAGAATGCTCTAGAAGTCTGCTTCCCATTCCTAAGCACACAAATTAAGATATTTTCTTAAACTAATTCTTGTTTGAAGAGATACTTCTTTTGTTGTTAAAAATGAAGACAATTAAATACTATACATTGTGAAACAGAAATAAGTGTTTTATGTTGCTTATTCAGTGGTTAAAAAGGTTTAAATATTTTTCTAATTGGTTACAGATGAAAATCCTTCTAAGTATATCTCTCGCATTGTCATTTATTGTGTTTAATGATAATTTTGAAGGGTAATTGCATTTCAGTGTAGATCACTTGAAACCAGGGGTCAGGTATTGCATGACAGCTATTACTACATAGGAAGTAAAAAGGAACGTTGTGAATAGATTCTGGAGACCTTTCTCATGGAAACTGGTTGACATGGGCAAAGACCAGGTCAAGATTAGCAAGGTGTCTGAGAAGGTGCTCTAGGCATGAATGGCAAACGGCAGTTAATCGCAATGCTCTCGCATTGTTGAAAAGGAATTTCAAGGCTTCCAGACTCAAGTCATTTCTCTTGGCCAACAACGTAAACATTCAACTAGATTCTCATGTAAAAGAATTAATACTTGTGAAGAATATGAAATATAGTACTTATATTTCTAGATATCTTAGAAACTTACTCCTCAAAGACTTTTTTCCCTCACACATGGACATATTTCCACCAAATTAGAATTCATTTTATTTTTAAAAACCTATTCTTTCTCATTTTACATGCCAGATTCAGTTCCCATTCCCTCCCCTCCTCCAGCTCCCTCCTCCTTCCTCCCATCTCATGCCCCATCCATCCACTCCTCAGATAGGGTAAGACACATTGCTTTGAGGCAGTTACAAGGCCCTCCTCACTATATCTAGGCTGAGTAAGGTATCCCTTCAGAAAGAATGGGTTTCAAAAAGCCGTAACAAACACTAGGGATAGATCTTGGTCTCACTGCCAGTGGCCCCATAGTCACTAGAGAAATCCCCCCGGAATCTATAAATTCAACTTAGTGTAAGAACTCTAAATACATCTACAAATCCCTCTCACCTCTAAGGCTCAGGGAACATTGAGAATGAAGGAGCTGACAGATTGTAAGGTTCAGAGGGTCAGGGAGTGAGATTGTAATATCAGAATAAATTCTTACCCACAGTCATAAATTCTTACCAACATGGCCTCCAAAACGTGAGCTGAACAAGGATGACACCAATGAACACGCCAAGCTGGACAGAGGAAGGCTGGGAATGAGAGAGGTGGTTCTCCCCAGAGCAGAGCGCACTGTCTGTGTCAAAAGGTCAGTACTGAAAACAAACATGCAGGTAGCCTCATACAGACAGAATCGGTAGTGTTTAGAAATGTATATTTAAAGAAATGCACACATACACATGCAATAACAATTAGTTTACAAAAAAAGAAGTCATGAATTTGAAGGAGTGCAGGGAGGGTTTGAGGCAAAGAAAGGGAAGGGAAAGATGTTGTCATCAATTTTAATGTTAGAGCTTTTTTAAGGAGAAAAGCAAAATTTCTGCTTGTAATAATAATCTGCCCCCTCAGTAAAAGCAGAAACCTGGTGTTGTGATTTTTAAAAAAAAAGGAGGGCAAGAGAGAAAGATGTTATGTGGCAGAACTCAGGTGGACATGCTTTAAAGAGAATGGGAAAGAGGTAGAGGGGAGACTGGCTTCTGGGGACAGAAGCAGCAGAAGAAAAAAGAGAGGGGGGAGAGGGAGACAGACAGACAGACAGACAGATGGAGACACACAGAGAAAGAGATTGATGGGAAGTGGCCAGGCCCCTTTTAAAAGGGAACATAGTAAATGTGCACGGGAGGTGCTTTTCATGGCTACAGCTGAGGACATACACCCCGAGGGCAGACCAGTACAGATGCCTGGATACTAACACCTTGAAGGCTAGGTTTTCCTGCTTCCACGACTTTTGGTAAACCTGGAGTAACAAAGAAAAATGTGATCCCTTTGAATTTTGAGCAGCCAGGAGCATAACATATAATCATACATTCTTTACATAGTTGTAATGTCTACATAATCATCAAATCTGAATTTTCCTGGGCTTTTGGAGATGGTTTTATGTTTGCATGTGTCGAGGCCAGAGGATAACTTCCAGGAGTTGGCTCTCTCTTTCTCCTATAACAAACCCAGTAATCAAATTCAAGTCATTATATGCTCAGTATCTATTGAGCTTGCTGGTCCTTTAATGTATTTTAAATAAAATTTTCACCCGCCAGGTTTTTGTTTTCTTCAGCTAAGTTAATACTATTTGATATCCCTTCAAGTAATTCAGAGCCCTTCTTAACTGAATGCTTTATGAAGCTCATTAGTACCCTAATTATCCTCTGTGTCATATATTAGGACTCTGTGAACCAGTCATATTTCTACTGAAAAATGTCCCATGATTTTATCATATGTTTTGATTGTAAGAGGCCACGGACTTTATTATGGTATGTCCATCTATATGTGTGTGGTAATGGGATTCTCCCAGCCCCTTCCCTTTCTGCTTTCCTGCTAGATCTCTTCTTGAAAAGAGTCATCTACTAAGTTTCTTTTTAAAAAGTTTCCCTGATAAATTTGTTTTATAACTTTAAAATCTTCATAATACTTTACATATCCCAGACCACAGGACCATTTTCTTCAAGAACATCTATGCATAATGTAATGTCTTCATGACTTGTTAGGATGTTGAACTCATTCAATAGCTGTAACTGTTTAGACCGGTGGTTCTCAACCTCTCTAATGCTGTGACCCTTTTCTACAGTTCCTCATGTTGGGGTGGCCCTCACTCATAAAATTATCATATAATTATTACTAATTCTTAACTGTAATTTTGCTACTATTATGAATCCTACTGTAAATATCTATTTTCTGATTTTTCTAGGTCACCCCTGTGAAAGGGTCATTTGGCCCCCAAAGTGGCCATGACCCCCAGGTTGAGAAGTGCTGCTCAAGATGATGATTCATAGTGGAAGGCATGTATCTCTTAGAAAAGGTGTAGAGAGAGTATAAGTGTAGGGGTAGGATGGGCTTTATCTTTTTTTATTTATTATGTATACAATATTCTGTCTGGGTGTCTGCCTGCAGGCCAGAAGATGGCACCAGACCTCTTTACGGATGGTGGTGAGCTACCATGTGGTTGTTGAGAATGGCACTCAGGCCCTTTGGAAGAGCAGACATCAAGTCCATTTCATAATACCAGCTATACTAAATGATGTTTAGCAGGCAGGAATGCAAAAATACAGTATGCAGGATACAGATACAGGAATGCAAAAGATATAGTATGCAGGACACAGATACAGGAATACAAAAGATACAGTGTGCAGGATACAGATACAGGAGTGCAAAGGATACAGTGTGCAGGATACAGATACAGGAATGCAAAAGATACAGTGTGCAGGATACAGATACAGGAATGCAAAAGATACAGTGTGCAGGATACAGATACAGGAATGCAAAAGATACAGTGTGCAGGATACAGATACAGGAATGCAAAGGATACAGTGTGCAGGATACATATACAGGAATGCAAAGGATACAGTGTGCAGGATACATATACAGGAATGCAAAGGATACAGTGTGCAGGATACATATACAGGAATGCAAAGGATACAGTTGCAGGATACAGATACAGGAATGGAAAAGGAAGCACTGGAGGGACACAAATACACAAAGAACAAGCAGCTGCTTCAGGGCAAGGAGTGAGCTGCTAACTGAAATAGAAAGAATGGCTTATGGGAGCTGAATCCGATTATATTGTGTCATTAAGTTGTTATCTTTATAACTGTCATAAATAGGACATATTTATAAATATGTATCTGTGAGAATGCCATTGGGGAAACTGAAATATGGTCCAAATGAGTTAGGCTGTCATAGTTATTCTGTGACTGTGGGAACAATTAATTCTCAATATGCAGATTTTTGGTTTCTCTGGACTGGCATCACAGTCTTAGGTCATCTTGAGCCAGCTACTGTGTATTCAAAGGACATACATCATGGTTCTTAAGAGGGAACATGATAGGAAGATAAATCTTTTAAAAGTAAGGAAAGGTCATTTGATCACACAAACATTAAAAACAAAGATATGTCCTCAGACGTTTTTTCCCCAAGAAAGGAGAGAAATCAATGTGCAGTCAAAGCTTCCCGCTTCTCCTGGTTTCTTTTCTACCTCAGAGCTGACTGTCACAGCCCCAGCATGTCCTTCTTCCAAGAAATAGCTCAGCTTTAGTCTTCAGGATTCCAAGCATCACCAGCCCCTACTGACCAGAGGTCACAGGGTGGAGGAACAAGACTTGAAATTTGGCTAGTAAATAGCTACATCTTAAAAGAACTTCCTTGTTTGAAGATAAAACCTTTTTTTTGATGGAAAAAACTTGGAAGGAATTTTAAAAGTGGTGTTTTTATTAGTTGTTGAAATCTGTTCCCTTCCTTGTTGTCTCGTGCAATACACAGGTGAAACTCATCACTGAGATCTCTGAAATGGGGGAGATTGCCTTTTTATTTTATTGTTGAAGTCAATTTTTACACTTAACATTATTTCTGGATGTCTATGATCTACATCTAAATGAAAGATTATCGTCAATGTATTTCTGTTCTAGTTTACTTTTCTGTGGAAACTATAAAATATTGACCAAAACCACTTGGATAGGAAAGAGTTTATTTGGCTTATAGTTTATAGCCCATCATTTAAAGAACCTAAGGCAGAAATCATGGAACACAGGCACTACAGCAGCGACCATGGAGGAGCATTGCTTACTGATTTGCCGACAAACTAATGTTCTTATTCAGCCCAGGATCACCTGCCCAGAGATAGCACCACACTGAATGGGTTGGGTCTTCCTACATCAATGAGTAGTCAAGAAAATGTCACACAGACTTTCCTGCAGGCCAGTCCAATAGAGGTAACTCCTCGACTGAGGTTCTCTCTTTCCAGATGTGCTTAGGTATCAATGAAATGAACCAAAATAAAATATGCATTTATATAGAAGACTATATAAAAGATAACTTGGTAAAGTACTTGCATGAAGACCTGAGTATGATCCCTAAAGCCCACATAAAACCGAAATATACACGTCTTCTCTTTTATATGTGGATCTTAACTTCAGATTTTGGATTTGTCTGTTTAAAATAGGAATGCCTATAAAAATGGATGTACGAAAGAGACTGTAGTGCAGAAGTGGTAGAGAGGCCGTAAGGAGCATGCGAGTGATGGAATATAATGCTACATGAACTGGAGGGATGCTGGAGATGGCCAGGTCTAAACAACGATGGGATGGGGGTAGAGAAAGAGATATGGTTGCGGGAGCTACCTCAGACTGAATGTGTAGGCAGAAGCCACATAGATGTCAATTGCTTTATAAACTAATTTCAAGTCATAATTTTTTAAAAAAAAGGTTAGAATTACCTTGAATGGGTGGATAATGCTGATTCCTGAAACTGTATGTTATCGAATAGAAGTCCTAGTGCCAGAGCTGTCCAGGATGGCTCCAGAGGCCTTCAAAACTTCACAAGTATGGGCATTGATTACCCACCAGAAATGGCTAGTAAGACCCTGTTGTTGACAAAGTTACAGACTTTGCTCACAGAATATTAAGAAGCTATTACAGGATTGAGCTGGAAGCTTCCTCCCAGTTGACCAGTTTCTAGCGTGCCAGAAGTTTCCATGTAGGTGGTTGAGTGAGAAAAGACACAACAGTCTTGCGGAGCTTTTTATGTGTTGTACGCTCTACTACCAACTTGCCAGGTAAAACAGCTTAGTGGTGAAAAACTGGCACAACAGTTATTGGGGTAATGAGTTTCTGATCAGACCAGAGGTCATAGCTCTTCAGCCCTACTCCTACTGGAGGAGAGAATGTCATTACTGTCAGCGATGTAGGCACTCATGAGTTCCTCATGCTGTATGGAAGGGGTTTACACTCATGCCTGTGTGAACAACTCTCATTATACCCCATAGATTCAAATAAAGTACAAAGCAAGAAGACGCGAGAGTGAGACAGAGACATGGTTAAAAGAGAGGGGGATTGTTGAGGATGGGTGAGGACAAGAGACAGCAGAAGTTTGAGTGTAACAAGAATGTATTATACACCTTGTATGAAACTGTCAAGGATTTTTTAAAAAACATCCAAATGTTGTGGTGAACATTTGTAATCCCAGTGGTGGGGAAACAGAGAAGTAGAGATCCTTAGGGCTTGCTCACTAGTCAGCCTAGTCAGTGTGCTTTAACCAAGTAAGAGACTCAGTCTAAAAAACAAAAGAAAGAAAAGAAAAGAAAAAGAAACAAAAACAAAAGCAAAAAGAGGGGGGATGACATCTGAGGAACCACATTCTAGGTTGTCCTCTGGTCTGCCTCACACATACATACATGTGCATATGTACACACATACACATGCACACACAAGAAATTTGTACATCATAAACCTCCCAAACATGTACACATTTAAACAAAATTTATAAATATGTAAATATATTCTGTTATCATGGCCCTATTTGGCATTTTTGTGGAAGCGTGTTTATTTCTAACTTTTCTCATTTTAGATTCACTTGATTACCCACATGTATTAAAACATATTTATTTAGAGTCAGTAAAAGACATTAGCAGAGAAACATGTTTTGCATTAAGACAAATGATCTGCCATCCTCTCTGGTGCGGGCTCTCTCTCTTCTTAGCAAATATGTCTCCATGGGTATCAGTTTCTAGCTTCTCGTGAAAGCCATGGTGAACAGAATCTTCTGAGACCCTGGCCTGGACCAAGGATGGAAGTATCTGATCTAAGTTTATCTCCCTAGTAAACTGATGATGACCCAGACTCGGAAAGAATGAGACAACTCAGCAGCATTATTGGCACTTGAGAGGTGGAGGCAGAAGGATCAGAAGTTCGAGGTCTCTTGTTTGCAATGGAAGCTTGAAGCCACCCTGGGATACGTGAGACTTTGTCTCAAAATAAAGAAGGAAAGGAAGGAAGAAAGAAGCAAGCAAGAAAGTTTAAGAAAGAAGTTTACAGGCAGGGGGAACTGAAAGGAACTGTCTGGTATAGTCAGTAACGGGATATTGTCTTCAATGTGCCGGTTTTCTACTGAAGAGTTCTTCAGCTCTGAAAACCAGGCAAACTTATTCCTATACAGTTTGAAGGCTACATTCAAATGGGTTCTGGTAGCCTGCATCCAAGTCTGTGAGTTCATACTCGCTCTGGAGGTTGTGGATGGAGTCTGTTTCCCTTATTTCTCAGATTTTTGGATGGCATCCCTGTCATCCATTGGCTCATGGTCCCTTCTTCCATCTTCAAATCTCACTTCCATCTTTTAGTTACCTTTGCTTTTCTGAGCTTCTGCTATCCTCTTATGAGAATTCCTACAGTTATTTGGACCCAGTTGGATAATCTCAGGCAATTCCCTTGTTACACTACCCTTACCCTGACTACACTGGACCAATCTCAGTTGCCATGGAAGATAGCACTAGGGTGGTGGGCATCTTGAAGGGCCATCACTCATTCTACTTCTTTATATATTGGGAAAATTCAAGTTGTAAGTGAAGTCAAGGTTGTGAGTTTGCAGAACATCTGAGACTCATGGCACATGCTGAGGAGTAGTGGTACCCAGGGCAAGACAGGGTTCCAAAGATTGATGGAGGCCAGGGAGCTCTTGTGACTATAACGTCTGCCACTACAGAACACATCCCAGCTGCTGCAGAGGACTGAATGTCAGCTTCTCTACTGTGAAAACCCCAAAAATCAACACAGCTGTAGGCACTGTCCACTGTCGAAATCTTACAGACAAGAGGAATAAGCCTGTTTATAAACTTTTCCTTGAAAGTTGGTGGTATGAAAAAATATTTGTTGATGTCCTGGGCACATTACTGAAATATTATTTTCTAGGAAATTGTATTTTTGTGTTTTGAATTTTAAATCTGAACTGACATCATATTTTAGGAAGAGTCCCGACTACATAGAAGAAAACTTGTTACCACCTAGATTTCAGAACTTACTGGATAGCTGTGAGAAATAAAATGTCTTGGGACTCAGGAAAGGTCTGTAATCTGATTCTGCCTTTTGTTTGCTTGTAGGTTGACAGGGGTGCCTGAGAGTCTTGCTGGATCCAGACGAACTTGAAAGCCCTGTGACACAATCAGGGGCTCTTCCCAATAACCAACACTGAAGCCTGGCAGACAGAGTTTTCCGAATGTTAGCACATGGGAAGATGTGCTGATCAAATCATGCATCTCTTCTGATAAATGACAAGAGGCCCCTTGGAGATATTGCAGTTCTACAAAAGAACTCAGGGTTTTGGACAGACGCACTCACAAATTACAGTAAAAAAAGAAATGATTAAAAGGGCCAGACATGGCAGTCAAATTTAACTTATGCCGTTCAGTCACTTGAGTGTGGGATTTGTAGATGGGGGCCTTTGTTTGGGTTACAGTCTTAAGGTTCTTTGCTGGTGGCTGGAATAATGAGTGTTGTCAGTTGTCTCCAGTGAGTGAGTTAAAATACACTTAAGCGATGACTTTTCATGGCTGACAAAATGCTTCAGTTCCCAATGGCTCTCATTTGCCTATATTTTCAACATGAAAGAGAGGGAGAGCCATCAAGAAAATGACACAAATGTACTTTCTCCAAACTGGAAAGGAGAGTGGCAACTGAAGATGAACAGGACAATTCCCTTCTCCTCCAGGCAGAAGAAAGCCCTCAGTCTTTCCCTGCTCGAGAAAACAGGCATCTGGGAATGTCTGCGAGCGCGAAGACAGAGAGCTGAAGGCGTCAGGCAAAATTAGGCTAAGCACAGGAAAATCTGTGATGAAAATTCTGGGATTTGCATAAAAACTCCTGACAGAATCTTGGCATTAAGCAAAATGTCCAGCTGAGTGAAGGCAGCAGGCACAGGGCTCTTCAGTAGAAAGCAAAGCCTGGGAGTCTAACATTCTCAGAGCAGCCCAAGGTTATCCCTTAGAAGGAAAGTCTTCCCTGTACAGATGCTAAGGGGACTTTGTGGTGGAAACTCAAGTCAGTGAGTTTTATCATTGTTTACTACAAACCTTAGATCCTTCTAGGTACTAATGCTGTTAACACTGAAACGCACTCCAACATCCTGCCCTTGGATATATCTTAGGACGTGTCCTTCTCCCATTATTTTTATAGCATTATGGGCTTAACATTGTGTCTCCTGAAGGTCTTATGTTAAATCACTTCCACTGTGGCAGTGGGTCCTCTGAGACAGTAATTAGGGTTGGATAAGGTGGGGGTGAAATCTACAGTATAGCTTTGAGTAAGGATGGCCTCTTTGCACTCTCTACCCAGAGATCCCTCTCTGGGTGTGTGCCTGGATACTGCCCAGATCTTGAGTTCCTGCCTCCACAATGGAAAGAAGAGTTGTCTTCTTGTGTGAGGTGTCCATGGTGTTTGTTGTAGTAG
>JAQHUG010000092.1:5907648-5925684 GCA_028555095.1 Dicrostonyx torquatus
GCTATGGGCCTGTAGGCTGAAGATGGATGCCCCAACGGTAAAGAGGAACTTTGGGTGACTGTACAGGCAGCAAGATGTCTTTGCCACTTGTAGAATTTTGTAAGTTGCTTATTTCTTGTTTAATTAGGTAATATTATATCCTTCTGGAGTCTTTGATGGAATTGAAGAATTGATAGTTATAGTTATAGTTTTCGTTAGTTATGATAAAAGATAAAATAGATATAAATATTGTAACTGTTAAAAAAAGAAGAGAATTGCAAAAAGGCAGCCTTTAAAATCTCCCTGCGTCCTTTAAAATTTCACTCTTTATGAAGGAAAGAAAGCACGTGAAAAAAGGTGCCAGAGAGGAGGCGGGGTACCCTAGTTTGACATCGTCCTGTTTAGAAGTATCCTGTAAAACTTAGCCCTATCGAGCATCAGCAGATTTTCTTTTCTCATCATGCTCTAATTGGTTTTGCAAATAGATTGAATTTCTTCTTTGAATAGGACTCCAGGAGGTGGTGAATGGTGAAAATTTAAGTCACATGTGACTAGTATCAGCCTCTCAGAAGTCCTCAAAGTGAAGCACTCCAGAGGCACAGTAGGACAGCTTCAGAAGGCTGGAAGCAGCCACCAACAGATGGCTTCGCTCATAGGTTTACCCATGAGCAAACTTAACATGCACCTTAGGAGGAGAGAAGGCGGGGCATCCAGTGACAGCAGAGTGTCAGTGGCAATTCAGAGCCACCCACTAAGCATAGTTTTCAACTGTGCACATGAGGCTTTTAGCCACAGACACTGAGAGCTCAGCCGCCCAGTCTCCCAGGATGAAGGACAGTTCTGTTTTATATGCATATGTGTTGATACACATGGACTCAGATCTTTCTTTCTTCCTGGGATACTTGTGTTTTTAATAACCACCACTTTCCAACTGTGATTGTTCCATTGCTTTCTCTGTCACACCTGCTAAGAGTCTCTCTTTCTTCCAGGGTGGCTCTTCTGAAGTATGACCCATATCCACACCTCCTCATCACTGCTAGCAACTCACAAATGGGTTGGGATTCCTCAAAGAGAAGTTTACAATTGCAGCTTGATTTTTCCAGTGGAAACATTAATTAATCTGAAAAAGAGAAGAGTTAAACTGGCTTATAGTCATCCAGATTCTAGCAATCTTCACAGAAATTAAGCACATTGAAAGGCTGAAAAATTATTCAGTCTTCACATTGCCAAGAGAGTTGACTTAAGCCGAACCATGAAAAGTGTAGTCAACTGTCCAGATATAGTGTCAGTGGACTGGGGGGCTTGCTGAGTATATCAACTCATCTGTCCTACAAACAACATTAAAATCTCCCTAGAGCAAGTCAGGGACCTTAGTGTGTTAATTATATGTGACAGTTGAGCAGTTTCAGGTGTTTTTTTTTTTTTCACATACTGTGTTTTACTAAACTCATATAACTGCCCAGTGCACTGTTCAGATCAAGTCAACCTTACTGAAGTGGTTTCTTGGAATGGAGATTTATAGGGACCTGACCCAGCTCAGCTGACATAAGCTTAGGTGAGAACTGCTATTTTAGTCCAAGATGGCAGTTCTTCTTTCGGCAATAGCACATTATCTTTCTGTTTGATAAATCTCACTAAGGCTACCATTAGTGCCTCACTCTGCCAAGAAACTAGTCTGTTAAAGCCACAGCCTTTGATGAATTGCTATTATTTACAGAGCCTTTCTTATCCCTATCTTTAAAATTTGAAATTCTGGGCTAATACCCTGTCTCTATTCCATGCTGTTCTTTCCTGAGGACTTGACTGGCGTAGAATGTTGTTTAACAATTCAGAATATCAAAACATTTTGCAAAGTTGAGTGTCTTAAATGGTGTTAGGCAAATCTGCCCATTAAATTGAATGTATTAATTCATCATCATAGGGAGATGTGCAATTACAATTACCACTAATGAGACAGATATGAACTTCAAGCCTAATGAGATTCTGCCAATAATTTGACATGGTGCAGCTAAGAAGTTACATGGACCATCTATTGGGTTAGTGTCCTGTGAGAGAAACCAGCCAATGTGATCTCAGCCCAGGGAAGACAGGCATGTGTGCAGTGTTTGGTTTAAGGCAGTGCTGCATTTGTCCTGGAGAATAAGATGACTCTTGATTGCTTTCTAAATTTTGATTTAGCACTTACCTAGGGAAAAGTTCTCCCAGGCATTCACTGTCAAACCCTAAAAACATATCCAATTGCCCATTGGTGTAGTTGGACTTTTCTTTGGGCTGCCATCCACAAATAATGACACAGAGACTCGTTATTAATTATGAAAGCTTGGCTGTAGCTTAGGCTTTTTTCTAATCAGCTCTTATAACTTAATTATCCTGTTTCTATTAATATTAACTCTATCATGTGGCTTGGTTAATTTTCCTCTGTCCAATATGTCCAATTTATTCTGATCATATCTCCCATATTCCTCAATAATCTTCTCTTCCTTTCTCTGCCCAGAATGTCCACCCATCTCTGGCTCTTCCACTTCTCATTACACCAATCATAGCAACACATATTCATACAGTGTACAAATATTCCACAACATTCCTCCTTTTTGTCTAAATAAAAAGGGAAGGTTTTAACTCTAACACATTAAAACTATATACAATGGGAAGAATTATCAAGTAATAAATACATTCACAACATCTAGTCCATTAGAATTTTGCAAATTCAAAGACATTATCTATTATGCCTTTGATGAATCCAAAGTTTTTACCTGATTTACTTTCTATCAAACTACAGAAAATTGTAAATATACCTATTTAATCTTTAAACCCATCAAAGACCTAGGAAGGAAACAACATTACCTGATTAAATAGGAAGTTCAGAGCAAACAACTTCCAAAATTATAGAAATAACAGAGACACAGGGCTGTCTGTACAGTCAGTCACTCACCCAAATTTCCTCTACAGTATTGGTGTTAGTGTATCAATCTTTTGCCTATAAGATTAGACTATCTGATAGACTTTTCTGTGAGGCAGGAACTTTGAAGGACTGTCCTATCTTGTCTTGGTAAAGTTTGGTAGTTACTTTCTTTTGTGTCCTTCTTGTCCAGTCTGGATAACATATTGTCAGCAGTCAATGCAGAGGTAGTGTCTTGCCAAATTACTAACTTTTGCCACAAAAAAGCAAACTTCATGTAGAGGTTTTCCAATGCCCATCATCTTCTCTGAAGTAGATTGGTACTGCAAGGAGTAGATGTGTCTCAGTGTCATAGAAAGGCTTATGTTATTAAAACATTGTAAATGCCATATTCTATAGGTCTTTGAAATGTATGAAGATCACCTATCTATTTCAATGTCTCTACTTGACAAAACATGAAAAGAGGTTTGATCACTATAGATGACTACCTACTAACCTATGTATCTTAATTATACATTGCATTTTAAAATAATCTGCATAGATACAATACATTAAACAAGAGTAGAAACACATATACAGTATAACAAAAATAACTTTAAATTTGTATCAATACACAATGTAAAATATTTGAGATAAGTGATTGCTCAAAAATAGACTCAACAATCCACCCTTTTATCCTATCATTTATATACTATATTCCCCTTTTTCCTTCAGAAAGAGATCCCTGAATCTAATATCCTTTGATCACGACCAATAAAACCTTGTAACTATCCCCTCCACAGACAATGACAGGCATCTATAACCCACTGAATAATCAGAAACCACCCATCCTACTTCTTGGGAATGTTGATGCTGTGTTCTCTACACTCTCTTCCGTTGTCTGGGCTAGACAGCATCTCTAGGGGACCTGAAAAAAAATGGGATAATTTTCAAATCCTTGGAGAGCTAGTTGAATCACTTGTTGTCTAATCTCTGAGTAATGAGAAAATACAGGACTTATTTGAAGTCTTGACTAGAATAATATCCAAGGCTTGACCATTTCAGCTAGCAGCTTTGCAGTTGTTTTGGGTGCAAAATTTTGTATTACAGAGGCATTCTGAGAAGCTGGGTCAATGGGGCTACTTGTCTTCATTGGTGTTTGGTCCTTTTTTTCTGAAAATACACAAACTTTTAAAGGTAACATATCTGCATTAACACAAGTGTGGAATGTGTGGTGTGTACAAGTCATTTCAACGTAGATTATTTTTTTCTATGTTTGAGCAGGTAAAAGGCTTCTGTTCACTTTATAAGTCTGTTTGGACTGCATAACCAAACCTCTTATCCCATGCTATGTGAAAGAATGGCATGTAATAATAAGTAATGAGGGCTTTGTAGGATGTAATTTATTATGTCTCATCTAGTCTCAGAGCTGTTCTCAAAGTGAAGGGATAAGCTTATATGTCACCTGTCCTGTAGTCTTTCTGGGTTTCTTTTTATGTCTGTAGCCAATATTTTCAGGAGCTCTCCCTCAATCAAATCTGATCTTTGTTACACAAAGCACCATACAGAATCCAGAAATGAAGAAGGACACTAAAGAGAAATACCACACTAGCTCAGAATTGAGTTTAATAAAAGGTTATTTATTTAGGGGCAGATTCACAGATCACAATCCTCTGCTGGAACAGGGAACAGCAACCAAATCCTGCAGCTGGAAAAGAGGCCAGAGATATGCTTTATACCAGTATATATAGTATAAGAGGCCACGCCCAAGTGGGCAGGTAATTTAAAGGCTACTGGTGGTAGGAATTCCTACAGCATCAGATACCCTGTATTTTTCCCATCTTTATGTGGCTTATTATTTTATACTACTTTATTCTTTCTTTAAAGACTATTATTTTTAAACCATCCATTTTTTTTTCAATGACTGTCTATCCCCATTTTCTCTTTTTCCTTCAGCACCTAAGTATCTTTTTAAGCATAGAGTAGCTTTTTGGAGGTTTTCTATGTCTGGACTTGGATTTACTAATTGCCTGCAGTGTTCTCTGACCACACGAAACCAATCTTAAACTGTTTGTTTAACCCCTCCTCTACATGGCTTTGTTTATGATGTTGGTGGCTGACTCTACCACCTTTGGGTCCACCTAACAATGCCAGCTGAACCTAACTGTCCCAGTCTGGGAAGCTGCTCTGTCTGTTCTGCAGCAGGCGTTTCTATCTAGCATGCTGACTGCTCAAGTGCTCCGCTACACAGCATTGCCTCTTAAAAGAGCCATGGCTTTGTGTGCTGATTCTACTTGAGAGACCACTTTCTCATGCCCTATGTGGATGTTGGAGTCTCCACTTTGAACACCACACTGCCTGTCAGAGCTGTCCATGATTGACAGAGGTACTTCCAGGCACCTTCTGAACACTTTGTTGTCACTATTTGTATTAACACTTCCCAGGCTTCCTTCGCTTCCCTTTCAAACTTCAAAACTAATGAGAAAATAAAAAGATTAAGAAAGAAAGAAGAAAAGGAAGTAAAAAGGAATAACAAATCTGATATTAGAGAAATGCAGTATAAGATTTTCCCCAATTTCTGTTCTAGTTCCTAAACCTGGACCCCCATCTAGCTACAGAGAAGTCCAAAGTATTTTGGCTGATAACAAAATAAGGTTGGATGAACTAAAGTCCTGTGTACATAAAGGTATTTTTCATGTTTGTGGTTTTTAGCTGCTATGCATTCAACAAATATTTATCTGTTAATTCTTTCTTTTTATTTGTTCCTTCCTTCCTTTCTCCCCTTCTTCCTCTTCTTCTTTGTTTTTTTATTTTTTCATTTCTTTTTTAAAAAAGGAAAACAATTATTCTTCGTTTTGCATACCAATCCCAGTTCCCACTCCCTCCTCTTCTCCCATTTCTTCCATTTTTCTCCCTTGTCCCACTCCTCCATCCACTCCTCAGAAAGGGTAAGGCTCATTGCTTTGGAGAAGGTCCAAGGCCCTCCCTACTATATCTAGACCGAGCAAGGTATCCATTCAAAGAGCACAGGTTTCAAAAAAAAAGCCAGTACAAGCAGCAGGGATAAATTCTGGTGCCATTGTCAGTCTCCCCGCAGTCTGCCCCAGTCATGCAACTGTCAACCACATTCAGAGGTCCTATGCTGAATCCTTTCCTTCCTAGCTGGAGTTGTTGAGTTCCCATTAGCTCAACTCTTTCAGTGTGTGTCCTCATCATGGTCTTTTCTCATATTTTTACTCTTCCCACTCTTCAACTGGACTTTGGAGCTCAGCCCAGTGCTCCACTTCAGGTCTCTGCCTCTATTTCTACCAGTAGCTGGTAACATTTACAATATTCATCAATCTGACTACAGGGCAAGGCCAGTTTGGGCACCATCTCCTTTATTGCTTAGGGTCTTAGCTAGGGTCATTCTTGTGGATTCTTGGGAATTTCTCTAGTGTCAGGTTTCTTGCTTTCCTCGCTCTCACCCCAGTCCTTCCTTGGTCTCAACTATCCTCAAGTTCTCCTCTGCTTTCCCCTTCTCCCCTCCTCTTCCCATTCTGCCCTCCATTCTCCCTTCACCCTCATGATCCCATTTTTTTTTCAAGAGATCTTTTCTATTTCCCCTTTCCAGGTGGATCTGAACATGTTTTTCTTAAGGTTCACCTTGTTACTTAGCTTCTTTAGGGTCATGGACTATAGCATCATTATCCTTTGTTCTGCAGCTAGTATTCACTTACGAGTGAGTACAAACCATATTCATCATTCTGGGTCTGGGTTACCACACTCAGAATTTTTTTTAGTTCCATCCATTTACATGCAAATTTCAAAGCATTCGACAAAAATCCAACACCCCTTCATGATAAAGGTCTTGGAGAGATCAGGGATACACGGAACATATCTAAACATAATAAAAAGCAATATACAGCAGCCAACAGCTACCATCAAATTAAATGGAGAGAAATGAAAAGTGATTCCACTAAAATTAGGAGCAAGACAAGGCTGTCCACTCTCTCCATATATATTCAACATAGTTCTTGAAGTTCTGGCTAGAGCAATAAGACAACAGAAGGAGATCAAGGGCATTCAAATGGGAAAGGAAGAAGTCAGACTTTTGCTACTTGCAGATGATATGATAGTATACATAAGTGACCCCCAAAACTCCACAGAGAACTCCTACAGCTGACAAATACCTTCAGTAATCCGGCAGGATACAAGATCAACTCAAAAAAATCAGTAGCCCTCCTATATACAAAAGATAAAGAAGCTGACAAAGAAATCAGAGAACTTCAGTGTTCCTAGAATCAGATGTGCCTGGGAAGTGGGTTCTTTCTTTTGAAGTCAGTAGAATCATAAACTGCTCATTTTTGGCCATGACATCTTGCCTTTGTACTTCACTTGTGTGGCTTAACAATTCCTTTCAAAGACAAGCATTTACTTATAAACTGCATCTTAATCTCTTACACAAACAAAACACACCAATTTCACTGGCTTCACTAAGCCAGCTATCCATTTCTGTAGAGGTTTGGGGGAGTCCACTGGAGAACATAAGTTTTGAATCAAAATGCACGGTAACATGTATGGAAGTTTCAAAGAATAAGTACAAATATATCACATTTTCAAAGATGAGACATGAAACAAAAAGGAACAAGGTGTAGAATGGAAAGATAAAGATGCCTACACAGAGAGGAGGGCCCCAAACTGCTGCCAATGCAGCCCTCATCTTCCCATCATCTCTTGGGTTCTAGCCCAGCTTCCAAAAGACACAACAGCAACTTCTGGAGGAAACCTTAGGTTTGGGTGCTACTGTTCCTTACACGGTTAAAGAACTCATGTGAGTCTACCTTTAACTGCCTTAACCAAAGGACATAAACACGAAAGAACCGGCCAACACATTGCTGTCCTTGCTAAGATGATGTCCTATGGGTTAAATTCTCAGTGCCCAGTGCCAGCTATCTTGGCGTCCCTCTCTCCTTCTTCTCTCCCTCCACCTTATTCATCACCTTTCCATACTCCATTTCCTTTTTTTTCATCTTTGGAGTGTATGGTATAACTTGAAAATAATAAGCTGTTCAGAAAACCTCAATATTATCCAGGGCTTTTTAAGTTAGGGAAGAAGCATATAATTAGACACCAGTGATTGCTGTTATATAAAGATGTAGTTGGAACACTTCTGAAGGCTTGTATTGGGAAATATCTGGACTATCTAGCTTGAATGGCTTCTCATTTTCGAGTTCATCTCTTTGGAATTCCTCTAAACACACCCGGGCACATTTTAGATGCATAGTATGTATTTGTTAAATTGTATTGAATACAATTTGAATTGTATCTGTTACTTATCTTAAAGCCTTAGACTTCTGAAGAATATGTATTTGTAACTCAGCAATGTTTTAACTATAAAGGAAAGAAAATCCAGACTGAACACAGTTGCTCTCTTTTTTAATGTTTTTCATCCGATGCTTTTCTTACGTTCTTGGCTATCTTATTAGTCCCCCCTTCAGGGAAATATTTTCTTTTGCATAGTATCTTCATAACCATCAAGGTGGCTTCTCCAGGGTTTCCTAGTGCTCAGCATGCCTGAGAATTATAATGTGGTAAACATCACACCGTAATGTGGCAAAGCAACTGCATTTTAAAAGTCAGCCAGAGAGTGCAGTATTTTCCTGCAACTGAAGAATATTGTGATAAGTAGTGTCCCTTGGGAAACACAGCATGATTTTGGTAAAATAGAAAGATATTTTCTTTGTAGAAGAAGGTCCTCTAAAAATGCATCTCTAACCCTGGAAGGCAATGTTTTCTCATTTTGCAGGCATTAATCCATTGTCATCAGCACCTTGTTTGATTGAGCTCATTAGCCGGGGTCTAGGAGCAAGCTGCAATAACTGGATTACTACCATATACACATCCATTGTTTCTCCCCAGCTTCGCATTCACTGAGCTCTGCTCACTACTAAGGAACAAATGCAAGCATGGTCGGCATTATTTGGTGACAGGCTACACATTTTTTTTCTGTACTTTTAAATTATATAGTCATCATTAAACAATGTGCAGCCACATTCATTCATTTCAACATTTCACATCTTACAAAAGTTTTTGAAACAGCTTACAGTAAAACAGATGCGGACTTGGGATGCACTTATTCTGATTCTGTCAAAGTGAGTAGTAACTTTTGGAAAGATTATAAATTCATTTTATATTTGAGAATTTCTGTCATTATTGTTTTGCTTTTCAGTCACTAAATTATTGTGCTATCTCCTATGTTTTTGTCTTTTGTGGTTGTTTTGCTTTCAATTGTTTGTTTTTCTTTCTTGTGTGTGTGTGTGCCATTAGATACGAAATCACAATGGCAGGTAAGAGATTTGCAAATGGATAATTATACTCAATTTCTGATGACACTTGGGGGAGTCATTGGCAATTATCTCCTGCAAATCTTGCTTTCATGTTCCACTGATATTCAAGCAGAATGGGCCACAAAGCCATTTGTGTTTATTACTCAAAACCTTGTCTCTAATTTCCCTTTCCTTTGTAGCCTATCACCCAGCAGGGGAGCTGTGTCAGAACACTTAATTACCTTCCTCCCTCCAATCAATATAGGTTAAAATAAAACAAAACAACCAGAAAAAAATTGGCATATTTATAGTCTTTCACCCTGGTTCATGATTTGTTTTTACCTGTTTGATTTGAAGCTACTGACAGAACACAGTGAAACACCAATGAGCGTGCTTTGAAGGCAGAAAAATCTAACATATTATTTCTTCCAGAAGCTACTCTGTGCTGGGGTAGGAGTCACAGTACCACAGATTGAGAAATGGAAATGCCACAACTGCCACATTTGCCAGGAGACTTTGATGTACGGTATAATATGTATGAGTGGACATGTCTTGCTCTCCCCTACCCCCTCCGTCCTCCTCGTTCCCTCCCTCTCCATGTAAGAGCATTAATGACAATATATATATATATATATATATACTTTGATATATATATATATACTTTGATATATATATATATATATATATATATATATATACTTTGTTTGAAAGTATGTGTACAGAGGAAACACAAATGAATAAGACAGTTCAGTTAAATGAAAAGTGTGGCACCTTTGTGTAAATGCTGGAGACTTAGCACATCCTCCTTCTCCACTATATCATGTGCATGTCTCTGTAGACCCAAAGCCCACTGGATATTTGCAAATCCCCATTTCCCAAGATCAGACTATTTTTCCTCAAAGAAATTCTATTTTTCTCCTTGTGGCTGTGAAAGTTTTCTGAATGTGGGTCAAGGGCATGCTCAGAATTAAAAGGTAAGCATTTTATTCTTTTTTTTTTTTCAGCAAAGATTTGCATACCAGACAGGCTTATGAGAAAATCAACTTGCTTTGTGTCTTTGTTACATAATTGCACATAGTGAATATCGTACAAGCAAGTGAATCCCTCCCTTCCTCATCAAGGTGTCTCCTGGTCGGATTAGATACCAGCGTTGCTGCTGACTTTCTCTCTTGACTTTAGAAGTGGCATATGACCCTAGACAAGTACAGGTGAAGTGAGATTCTCCTTCACTTGGGAGGAGATCTGATGTATTTCATCATTAGACTCCTGTGGAAATATACAATAAAAGAAGGGGTCTGGTTATCGCCAGAGGCAAAGTACTACTAACTCATCCCCAAAGATTGCTTTTTGATTAAGGGGCTCCGTAAGGTGCGCAGCCCATCTTGCAGCTGATATGAACTGCTATTCTTGGCTGTATCACCGAAGTTGAACATCAGATTTTTCTTTTTTTAAAGAAACAGCAATTACATTAAGGAGCCCTCATGTGGGGTGTAATTCTTGACAATATCAAGTACAATTCAATAAGCCGACAGAACTTTGTGCCATAGGGTTAGATGGAAATTTGTAAGGGAGAGAAAGTGGTAACTGTACATCAAAAGTTTCATGGGCAAATGCAAATATGTCGAATCCAGCTCTGACTGTCCTACTTCTAAAAATGAGAGGGAGTCTGATGCACTGCCAGACTTAGAATACGGATAGTGTTTTTTTTTTTTTCTCACATACTCTCAAGGGTTAAAATAGTTTGCCCTTAATTTTGCTAGGAGAGGAGGAAGGAAGGAAAAGGGGCGTGGAGGTCAACCCAGGAAAAAGCCATAATTTATTTTCCAAACTGGGACAGATTGGGCACAAATGGCACTCTAATAATAATTACGTCAGATAAAAGTATAAATTGAGTCTCTCACAGGCAAAACGGGAATATGTGGTGACCCCTAGGAGGTACAATTAATAGGCCTTTCTGTCTCGGTCATTTAGCCTTGCTGTGACCATGAAACATCATTTCAGTTGAGTATTTTTTTTTCCCCATCCAAGGTTTCTGATCGTAAGCCTGTGGTGTAGACAGTCTCAGTTACGCTTTGTGGGGAGATAGGTATTCTGCTCTTGGAACTTTGCTATTAGATTAACAAGCATTTCATTGTTTCTTTTGTATATGGCCTTTTCATATTTGTTCCGGTTGGAGTGGAAGAGGAGAAAAGGTACTTGTTAGGGTGGCTACAAAGAACATCGAAGCCCACTACTTGAATTATCTTTAATTCCTAGCTGCCTTTTGTTCTTCAGAGCTCATCTATGAACCTGGCCTCTTTTCTTTATATAAAAATATTGGAATTTTTGGGGATTTTTTGTTTATTTTTACTAGGACATAAAGGGGCAAAAAAGATTTGTTTAGATTGTTTCACAAATATCCTACTGATTTTTTCCCTTTGCAACTGATCTTTTCCAAGAATAGACTGTATAATAATTTCTTTCCCCCTCTTCCATGTCTGTGGTCTGTATGTGTGTATATGTGTGTATGTGTGTGTATGTGTGTGTGTGTGTATGTGTGTATATGTGTGTATATGTGTGTATGTGTGTGTATGTGTGTGTGTATGTGTGTTTATGTGTGTATGTGTGTGTATGTGTGTGTATGTGTGTGTATGTGTGTGTATGTGTGTGTATGTGTGTGTGTGTGTGTGTGTAGTCTCATGTGTGTCTGTGCATACACTATATTGGTCCTCAACTTGTGTACAATGTGATTTCTTATTGAGTTTTATTGTTTGCATATGCATGGGGAGCCAGCAGTATTGGGGTTCATTCCTCAATGTTGCTTACTTCTTTTCCTGAGAAACAATCTCTCAGTGGCCTGGAATTCACCAGGTTCACTCTAGCTGTTTGGTCAGGAAGCTCCAGGATCTACCTGTCTTTGTGTCCTCTATGCTGGGATTTCAAATGTGTGGTACCACACCCAACTTTTTTTTTTTAAAAAAGGGGGTTCTAGAGACCTCAAAGACAACTATATTGCTGGATGAGCTATATTCCCATTATAATATTGAATGTTGAAAGAATAATTTTATGGGGCTGGAGAGATGGCTCAGTGGTTAAGAGCATTGACTGCTCTTCCAAAGGTCCTGAGTTCAATTCCCAGCAACCACATGGTGGCTCACAACCATGTATAATGAGGTCTGGTGCCCTCTTCTGGCCTGCAGACATACACACAGACAGAATATTGTATACATAATAAATAAATAAATTTTAAAAAAAGAATAATTTTATTACCGGAGTGTTTTTAGCCATTTAAAGCATCATTAAGACAGTGAAAAGGAAAGGAAGAATCATTTAAAATGGAACTTACAGTTCATTCTTTGGTTTTAGCAATCTCTTCTCCTGTCCTGTACAATATTGGCCTTTTGGGAACCTACTCTACCCGGATGCACACCTTCTTAGACCGAGATGGAGGGGGCTTAAGCTTTCCACAGAGCAGGGTATCCTGCCCCATCTCAAGGAAGCAGGGGAAGGGCGGTAGGGTAGTGGGGGAGCGGGAGGGCCTAGGACAAGGGGGAGTAAATGTTAATTTTTCTTTTAACAATAAAAAAATTAGTGGCATTGAGAGAACATGTTTAGCAATGCACTATGTCTCAGTTCATTCTCTTCTACACAATGACAGCTCACTGTCCATCTTTCCAGCCATCTGTCTTCTTCTTAAAAGATCCTGAGAACTTCTCCTCCTTGAGAGACCCATCTGTTTGGTAACATCCATCAGTAAATGAGTGTTGAATTCAATTGACTGGACTGAATCACTTCTCTCTAGACAGTAGTCTAACAACTGACGTAGCCATCGCCTACAGCTTGTTTGCTCTGCTTGAAAGAAGACTGGAAATAAAAACTGTCTGATAAATTTCTGAAAAACATCAGTGAGCATAATCCAAAAGCATTGACTATGGCTTTGGTCTGTCTGTGGGCAGGACATGTGGACAGCAAGAGCATGTACCCAGTGAGGTATGGAGCACGGCTTCCCCAGGCACGATGAGGCGGACGTCCTTGCAACATCTCTGTTTAGCATGGGGAGGAGGCCTGAGCAGAGTCACGTGTGTGTTAGTGAGTGAGCATCCTGGTCAGAGTGCCAGCAGCTGTGACAGCATTCTTGGCTTTTGTGTATTGCAAAGGGGGTAACAAGGAGGGCACTTTGTTTGGAGACCAAATAATGTTAATTTGTAAAGTCATTTGTCAAGCTACTCATATTTTGGGGACATGATACTAAGTAGTAAATGCTGCTGCACACATTGGCGATGGCCACAGATTCCCATGTCAGTCAGATTCGTGCCCTTCTCAGCTGTGTGACCCAAGCTATAGAAATTTCTCTGGACATATTTTATCCATCTGGAAATGCGATAATAAGTTGCCATCCCCCGTTCTGCACAAATATTAAAACCAGGAAGCTGATTTTTTGGCATGAAGTTGAGAATTTATTTATTTATTTATTTATTTGAGAATGAAACAGGCCTAACATCTGATTACTTTTAAGGGTGTGCTTAGATTGAACATATCAATAGGTACAACTAAGATAAGACTGAAAATACTAACTATTTAGTAAGGTGGTAAAAGTGCTCTAAATCCTAGTTTGAGAGCGGTGGCATATAACACTGCATGATTTGTTTCATTTTTGTCCTGTAGAGATGAAAAATGCTAGCACTAATATTTCTTCATGATGAATGCAGTTCACAGCCCTTCATCATCTTTGGAGCAAAGGTGGGAAGCATTCCATGAATCAGAGCCGAACTTCACATGTCAGTAACGCTTATTCAATAAAAAGGACTCTTTCAATAAATAACACTAATGGGATTGTGTTTTAGATGTAAAGCGATTAGAACATTTGCTATGCAATCTGTTCTTTTTTTCTTTTAAGTCAAATTCTGTCCATTTGTGATAAGTACTTTATTTGGTTTCTGTCACATTTTTCTTGCAGAAATGCCTTACATTGACTCATGGAGCTGAAGACATAGCCAAATTATATGCACAGCTAAGTAATAGGAAATATTTCTTAAAGACTGCTTTTAAGAAATTGCTAATAAGTTCATGCCCCATTTCCATTAATGTTCTGAAAAGTAAGTAAAGCCTATGGCATTTCAAACGAAGTCATTAATTACAGAATTTGTTTTCTACAATTTCTTTTCAGTTATATGTCTATGATTGAAATAGACACATGCACACTGTATATGTGTTTTATTGTTAGAAATATTTCTAAACATACTTCTAAAATTCAGATATTTAAACTATCATATGACTATCTTTATGTAAATGACATTTTTCACCCTGCTTTAAGGTAACAATGGAATTCTTTCTGTTGGCAGCATCACTTTCATTTGGGGCTAGAATTGTGAGTCAGCACTCTGAATATTAACATTTTTTCTCTTCTCATCATTTATGAGTCTAACATAAATGGTGGATAATTCCAAAAATTAATTGATAATTCGGGGTCCTCAGGACTAGGTCCTAAAATTAGACTTGTGTGAAAGCTGGCTTGCAGACATGGCCCTGGTCCTTGGCAGCATGGCTTACCACTCACAGGCTCCGTCATTAGGACTGCGGTGCTTTTCTCAGGTTGTCTGATAAGAGACTTCTAACTCAGAATGTCTAGTTGTTGCAATGCCACCTCCTCATCACGGCTGCTAAAAACACACAGTCTTTTGGCAGGCTACAGAATGTTCTAATTCCCAATGCAAATCTAGGTGACACGTTTGCTACGCTGGTGGCTATACCTGACAGATCCTATTCTGTGTTTTCCGGGAATAAACACACCGCAGCACTTTTGTGAAGTATCAGTTCTTTTATGTGAGCGTGTCCTTTCGTAATTGCAAGAACTATTTCAAACCAGAGTGGATTTGATAGAAAAATAACGTGCAAGGAAAATAATTGGGCAATTGCTAGGGAAGGAGCCCTTTGGCATCTGCAGATGCTTTGGTGGGTTGCATGGAGCAGTAAATGAGGGTAAATGAATTAATTAATGCTTTCTGCACACGTTGGGTTGGCATTTGTGCGGCACTAGACTGTCTATCTTACACGTATGAATTTCAACGTGAAAACAGTTATGTCACCAGCATTCAAATAGTTTATAAAGCTGAACAATTGCAGATTTATGTTTTTCGAATTGCACATAATACTCATAAAAATATTTAGAAGTACAGTCAACATTCAATACCAAAGTAGATATCAAAATACAAAATTTTCCTGGAGATTTTAACCTCTATATTTTACTTACAATGAGATACACTGGCCTTTAGTTACCAGAACAGAGGTTTAAATCTAGGTTAGTTGGAGGTGAGGAAACCTACCTGAAATGAATTATTGGTCACAGTATTTAACAGTGCTGTGTGCTTGACTGTGCACACGGTGTCTCCAGGTAACAAGGTTTCTTGGACCTTGGAGCAGATTTTAAGTCATAATACAGTGTGTCCCAAATTCTTCTGTTTCTTTTTTTTTTAAGAGGTAAAGGATGAAAAATGTGTCTTAGGCTGATCTCACAACTTTTTGTTAGTTTTGCCTTGTATCCCTACCAAAAAGGATAGTTTCAAAGGCAGACCATTGGCATTTTCAGGACTTCAGCAGCATTTAACCACTTTCCTTCAAACATTACATTTCCCTCACGCTTCTGTGTTATTCCTATGGTCTTTATTTTGAGCTGATCATACTTAGTGATCACACACACCTATGATATATATGTAAATGTGAGAAAAGATGACAACGCACACATCAGAACCAAGCATGTGTGTTCTTAGTGTTCTCCCTGAAAACGTACAAACACACTGAGAGCATGTTAATCTATATTGGAATAACTTGTGCTGGTTCAGTTACGACATTTGAATTCCCTTGCTCAGTAGCAAAATTGTGGTAAACATTTACATTTCTATTTTCAGGGGCTAGAGAGATGGTTCCGTGGTTAAAAGTGCTTGCTGTTCTTGCAGAGGACCCCAGTTTGGTTTCCAGCACTCGTGTGGTGACTACCAGCCGCTTGTAGATCCTACTCTACAGGAACTGATGCCTTTTTATAGCCTCCTAAGGCACCTCACACACAGGGCCTACAATCTCTGTCTCCCCATCTCTCTTTATTGCTCTTTCACTCTCTCTCACACACGCAAATGAAACAACAACAACAATGATAAATATTTTGAAAATAAAACGCATTTTATGTTTGCATTTCTTACTATGTGGCTTGTTAAAAGCTGTTTACTGTTTCAATTTGGAAATAACTATAGAGTATTTCTTCCTGACAACATAACTATGAGGAAGACAAAGCCTATTGACCAGGTATAAGTAAGAATGCTTCTATATCCCACAAACATTGAAAGATTACACAAATTGATTAGGGAAGTTCAATTTGAACATTTTCGCTGCTTTGTGAGGTATTAAAATATACAGCACTAGGCTGTGGTATTAATGTGCTACTGTAAAGATGTTTGCTTTGTTATAAAGTAGCTCCTAAAGTGCTAAGGAATACCTAGGCTAACACATTTCTTCTCACTACTCAAGGAATAGCAACAGAACCCTTGCAAGGGTGGCACTTACACGAAGCCTGACAGCAGTCATACTTGCTGAAGGTGTGTGCACACGTGCTGTGGTTGTGCAGGGGAGTGGGGGATGACTTTGTACAAAAGCTTTAACTGTAAGGGAAGCCAGTTTTCCTCTGGGAAATTACTCAGAGTGCAATACAAGCATATTTTTCTAATTAAATAGATTAGTTTATGCCTTTGGCACTTAAAGGAAGTCCTCAGATTCACAGCCTCCTGAGTTGTAAGAATTTCCCTGGTTAATTCTCTGAAAATTAAATCTAGCCTTGTTCCCAACCCTCCCCTTTGCATTTTGTCCCCCCCTTTTCTATTTCTTTTTCCAGTTTTACACACACGGCTCATTTCTTTCTCTTCCTTTATATCCTTTAGCATCTTTTCTCTTCCCTCATCTCTTCTGCCTGCTAAAATGGGAACAGCTCTCATGTTTTCCCTCCATTTTTGTCACTGGTGATAGAATACACCATATCCTATTTCCTCAACGAGCTCATTCCTGCCCATCTCCTCTTTGCAGCTAACCCTCAGATGGCCACCTCAAGTAATGTCCCCTTCACAGCTCTCGATCCATATGACTGTGCTGTGGACATCTCGAGGCCAAGGTGCTTCCTGTCCTCTCATGCCAGACATGATATTGTATACAGTGGTCAAAGGAGGTGAATTTAATACTTTTACTAAAGTGTTATTAACAAAGTAAACCTTTTTCGTTTCTCATACATTTCTTCTCCACTGAAGCTTCCCATCCCTTACCCCTCCCAGCACCCCCAATGTCTCTTCTCTTTCAGATCCAAAGAGTGGGTATTCAAAGGCTATTAACTAAACATGGCATAACAAGATGCAATAAAACCATGCACAAATCGTCATATCAAGGCTGTTTGAGGCAACCTAGTAGGAGAAGAAGGTCCCAAGAGAAGGCAAAAGAGTCAGAGATATCTCTCACCCCCGCTCTTAGGAATCCCATAAGAAAACCAAACTAGACAATCATAAACATTTATGCAGAGGACCCTAGTGCAGGTCCATGAAGGTTTCATGACTGTCCCTTCAGTCTCTGTGAACCCCTATTGAACTTCGCTGATTCCGTGGGTCATGTTCTCATGCTGAATTTCTTTTATTGTCGCTTTTTATATTTAAAACATTTTTGAGACTATACTGTAATTATATAATTGATGAGCTGATTTTCAGTTCACAATGTCTTTTGAGGTTGCTGTTTCAAAAAGGAGCTTTGTCAATTCTACGTTTTAAAACAGGAAATTGTTTTGAGAGAAAAAGGCTGTAGATGAAGAAGACTAACGCCTTTGTAATTCCGTCTCCTATATTTCTTATGCCAATCAAAGTGGGCACT
>JAQHUG010000092.1:5926544-5949370 GCA_028555095.1 Dicrostonyx torquatus
AAAAAAAAAAAAAAAAAAGTATATCTGGAGACTTTTTTTTTGAAGATCCTGATATTGAGTTTTGACTTAATAAACGACAAGAAAACTCATTGTTTTAAAGTAGATACAAAATGTTATTCTAACGTACAGCAGCAGAAGTATTAAATATCGTATTGTATTGCAACTAAAAGAAAGGCCCTCTAAATTACTGCAAGAAAATTCTAGACAATGAAATTTATTCAAAGAAGAAGAACAGGAGATGAATCTGAACAAACAAGCCAAAGACACAGTCAAGGAAGGCCTGCACATCATGTTAAAGGAGCTGCCCCATAAGTATCAAAGTCTGCCTGAGTGTGCAGATAAGACATTTCCCCAGAAGGACCGCACTCTACAAGGTGAGTAGGATAATGTCAGAGGCCTAAGAAGCCCAAAAGCTCAGGGTCACTATGGGTCACAGATGGCTTCCCAGGATTCATTAGCTCCTGGAGACACCACAGAACTCCAACTGAGTTAAGGTACCAGTCATTAGTCAACAAATAATGGAGAAATGCGATATAAGCTAGATTTGTGTGAATCAGGGAATTGCGTAGAAGAATTTAGAATGTTATCAGTGAACACCGAGAAAAATCCTGGTGAATGCTTACAGATGTGTTAGTTTGTAAATGTGTGACTCCTTTTGCTTCCAGCATGGCAAGGCTATGCTAGGCATCATTATACTGTAGTATGTTTTCATGCCTATGTGGTGTTGAGGGGTGAGGATGCCAGTCAAAGAATCCCAGGCTAACTCCAAAAAATATTCCAATCAGATTTTCTTTATTATAAGGGACAAACTTATGAAACAGGAATGAGAAGTCCAACTTCAGCTGTGTGGCACGGGAACCACAGAAAGGGAGCAATTCCTGGGTGGGCCAGAGGTTTTCTCTGGGTACCGACCTGGTCCAACCTCTTAAAGATCATTGGCTAACAGAGATTCCCCATCAATGTGGTGTTTGTTTTACCTTGCAGAACTTAATCCTTGTTCACAAGGATTTCCTTCTTAGAATCAGTTCCAGAAATAAATTAGGTATCCAGTGAGTCTTGTTCTAGAATATGAGTTCTAGAATATGCCTCAATGCCTCTGTGTTGCCTCTTTGCCTTTATTAAATAATCAGCAGGTTTTTTCATGGTAATCATTGAAAGTTTCAAGAGATTATTGCTCAGAGAATAAATCCATTAAATGTATCCTATTTTACATAATACTTGGTTCCTTAGGGAAGCCAGCTAAGGAAGGGGGCATGGTAATAAGAAATGAAGAAGAATGCCTGTCGGGACTCTGAGAGTCCCAGGTCTCAATGTCACCTCTCACTAGGGGCATGGACTCAGTTATGTCTCAACTTCCATGAGCACTGTTTCCTCTTCATGGAAAAGTCAGACGTCTGGATTTTGTGGTGCACTAACAGATAAAAGAGGTTTCTGTAAATCATGTGGTATGTAGTCAGGTACGAAGTAGCCATTTGATACATAGAATAATGGTTATTAATAATTCAAAGTCAAGCCTAAACAATTTTTGCTAACATCCCTGAAAGGCATGTAAAACCCTTTGGATAAAGGATGCACAAGGGGGAAAACTTCTCATCCAATACAAAGCAGTGTGATCTCTAGTTTTCCCTCTTGCCCTAACGTGGGCCCCAATGACCCTTCACTTTGCTCTAAGCAGGTCAACAGCCCCTGCTGTTGTCTGAACTAAGATAACATAGAAAATATTTCAACTTCGTTTCTTGGAACATATTTAAATATGACAGACCTTAAGTAAAGAGAAGAACTAAAGCAATGGCAGCAAAGCAGCTATATAAACTATAGCAAGGAGCCGCCTGGAAGGACGTACCCCAGCGGGGATGCTCCTGGGCTAGAAGCTCTGCCAGGGCAAGCATGGAGGTGCTGACTATAGAATCAACTTTGAAGACATACATTTTATAACATCAAATATTTAAAACATGCTTTTCATTTAAAATTCTTACTGCAAGCTCCAATCTCGTGATCACAGCCATTCTGTGTCTACCTTGCTGTTGTTCCCTCTGTGAGCACGAGATACCACTATGGGCAACGCACAGTTTTCTTTTTGCTGATCTTCTCTGTTTAAGGGCATTTTTATGTCCATTTTTTTTTGTCATTGATGATTGAAAAATGGTGAAATGACACCAGGGTATTTTTCCCTTTCTGCTCGAAACAGAAAGTGCTTATTAGTAGTAACTGCCTATCTTAAAGTCCTCTTTTTCTTTGTCTGTGGAACTGTCTGTAGTCATCAGAGTGGAAAATAGCTTTCAAAGTTGGAGCTCACTGGGGAAAGGAGCCTCAGTGCCTCAGTATGGCCAAAGGGCTGGCAGTGTGCAGAGCCAGTGGGTCATTGAGACAGAAGTTTCTGACCTGGTGTTGTGAAGTTCGACAGATGTGCAGACACACAGTGTCAGTCCCAACTGGGACTGCACTGCTCGGCATGAAGTTTTGCAGATATGTTTTAGAAAGGAAAAGAGATCAGAGAACTAGGAGCAAGCAAGCCAGTGAGCAAGAGGGGGGGGAGGGATGGAGAAGGAGGGTGGGAGGGCCAGAACTAAAGAGAGGAGAGAATGCAAACAAAGGGAGGGAAGAGGAGGAGAGGGGATGAGAGAGGAGTTTTAACTTCAGACTAAAGGAAGGACTAGCTGGCTTGCCTTAGCTGGCCTTTGTTTTGGTGAGGATCCCAGTGTGTCTGCATACTTCACCCAAACATTTCATGCATGAAAAATGGTACTGCCTGTTTTCCTGGGTTTACCTCTCTTTAGGTTGCCTGTATAGTGTTCTTTCTACCATCTGTGGCAGACATTGCAAAAATGCCTTAACATTCTTCACAGGGTTGGAAGCATTTTTCTTCCTTTAATATGTTGAACTTAATCTTCTCCACTTTGTTTTTTCTATCAAGGTTGTATGGAGGTGTCAGTTACTTTTCTTTTTCTCTCTTTGCCTGCTGTTACATTTGGAGCCACACTGTCTCCTCGGTCTCTGAGATGTGATGTATTATGCATGTCTTTTTTAGTGGATTAGGGTGAGATGAGCAAAGAACGAGATGGAGAAGTAGGAGAGGTCACAGGGTCTGAGGACTGCCCATCGATGACAGCGTTGACTGGCTGCCAGACTGGAGGTGGCAGGGTGCTGTGCAAAGGAGAGCATTCATTTTTCTTCCACCCAGAAGCCTGAATGAAGAGCAATCTTTTTGTTTGTTGCCGTGATGGGTAATTTGGAGCACTTCCCTTTTGCATGAAGGAATTTGCTATTCTAATCAAAATCTCGTCCCTTTCAACAAACCATTATAAGATACTTATGAAAATAGGCAGCTTCAGATTTCCTGTTTGAATCTGCGTCAGCTTTGACTTTTATGCTCATTTGCAGAATCACATAACTATGAAAGGCCAATTAGCTCTAAGTCCCCAGAAAGTGACAGAATAAATTGCTTTCTTTCTAACAAATGGAGAATAATATTGTGGATGCAGTACAAAAGTGCCCACCCAGAGACTTGAGTTCATTGTTATCAATCTAATAGAGTGCCTTGGGCCTGTCTCTGAGACTCCCGTGCAGTGTCCCCTTTGCTGTCATGGCTTTACTTCTGTGTTCAGCTAGGAAATAAGTTTGATCAGTGTCATGGTCAGGTTGTTTGGTATGGAAGGCATCTCCTACCCGGGTCAAGATGTGCAGAGGTCAGATCAGACAATACACAGAATCCCCTTTTGCAGGGTCTGTGCTCACGGTGTTCCAGCGCCTGAGTGAAGGACAGTGAACACTCCAATGGCCGAGAGGCCGCCTCATGCATGTCAGTAGCTGGGTGCATGTGGCTGGAAACCATGGAACACCTGTAGCTTCCAAAATCCAGGGTCTTGCAGATGCAGTGCAGCTTCTTTGAGATGCTGGACATGCACCTCTTACTTTCCACTCTCCCTCCTTCCTCCCTCATTAATTTCTTTCATAGGCTCCCCCAAATGGTTCAGAGCTGTTCCACCAGGCTTAGGAAGCTCAGTGTGCCCAGGGGAATGAAACAATGCTTTCCAGCTGTGAGGGAAGCCAGGGGACAGGATGAAAGCAGTCCTGGAAGAGACCCTGGCCTACACTGCCTGGACTAGGAGGCAAGGTAGGTTTACTCCTCAGGAGAAAGGTCTCTCAGAGTTTTCTTGTAGGACTCTGGCTGTCCATTTGTCACTGCACTGTTAGAGATAGTGTTTTAGAAATGAGGATGGAGCAATAAGCGACTTGACTGATAAGCAGTGATTTTATTTTGTTTGTTTCAATACATCAGCTCTGACAGAGAGAGAAATGCCGATTCTGTCTTGCACTCACCACACCTACACCCACATCTGGTGTACGTGGGTTGTGTTCAATCAGTCCTATTTCTTCACAATAGCCGGGTACTTAAGCCGTGACCCGATTTTTGTTGTAAAGGAGAGTGCTTACAAGGTATTTGAGAACTTTTTATTCTGGACTCCCACGGAGTTACATACCGTGTTTACATTAATACCCAATGAGTTTGACATGATTAGTGTCATTACAATACCTTCCAAAAGGATTAATGAGGATTTCTTACTCACCAGAAAGCTGTGACTCTGCAGAGTCCGTCTCTGAACAGTTCCAGGGTGGCCTCGTTTGGTCGGAACTTTTAGAGTAGAGATACCCAATAAAAACATCTGTAAAGTGTTAGGAGATTTCCATCCTTCCCCTAGTTAGAGATGACATTGCTTATTCTACTGCACTACTGGGGCTCATTGAATCTAGCAGCCATTTCAACAAGCACTTCATGAAAGACAATTATTGAATTAATTGTGATATTTCCAGTCCAGTATTCATTTATGATATCCCCTCCACCTGTAAACTCCTCTCCCAGTTGCCTTGTAGAAGTAAAGCAAAAATAATTTCACAGCCTATAAAATATGTGTTCTTTTGTTATTATGAAATCTATGACAGAAACTCCATTGACAGAGAGCAGAACAGACTGGGGTCACTTTGCCCTGCTTTGGGGAAATTAAACCTTGTCAGTTTAGCAGGATGTGAGTTTATTCCCACTCTGTGTCTTCCTTTCAGCTGTCTGTCTTGAAAAAGCCGCTTTATATACTAGCCAACAGAAACTTAAAACTTTACCAAATGTGTCCTTGAGTTATTTTTAACCTCAAAATGAAAAACGACTACACTGAAGCCTGAACATATTTATGATAGGAGAAAAATGTTCCATCTCCTGAAATTCTCACTCCCTAATTTTTTTTTTGGAATGAAAAATCTGTTATATTTTTATCTGCATTGTATGTGCTATTTTCCCAAACTTCATAAGGAAGAGTTAGTCGTCTTCATTTTAAAGTTTATAATCAAGCAGTTCCCTACAATGTGCACTTTGTGTAACAAGAGAAGGGGGACAGAGGACCCAGCCTGGTAGGTACAAGCCTGTGTAAAGGGGGTGTACTGTGTGAGAGCAGAGATACGGGACTCCCCCAAAAACTTCTGCCCAATTACCACCACATTTGTGTTTCTCAAAAGGACGTGGACACTTAGGTAAGGCTTGATTTCACGTCAAGCTTTAAATAATTGATAGCCTCATAGAAAGAAACGTTAGTAAATGGCTTAGCCAAGGTAAAAGAACAGGGGCCACGCGCATGCCAGTCAGCAGTGGCTGTCAGTTTGGAGTGGAGTAAGAGCCTGCGTTGCTGGGCTGCAGAGGGGAACACGGGGCTGCAGAGGGGAACACGGGGCTACAGCACAAGGCTCTCTCCTCAAGCTCTGTTAGCAGCAGAGCACACCAGGAGAAGCTTCAGCTGGAGATGGCCCTGCTTTGCATAGTCATCAGTTGGTGATTATACCAACACATGTATGCCACAAGGGAATCCACATGTCTGCACTGAAAAATAGAGGGGCATAGAGTCATTTTAGAGTTTCACATAGTTCTGTGGCATGTTCCAGAAAACTAAGAGTAGTGACTTTGGTGACAGATCAAAACGGCAACATTAAAGCTGAGGGAAACAAACCATCTAACAATATGTCGTAGAAATAACTGTATTTTCAAAGGTGTGTTAAAACAACAATTGAGTGTACAGTTGTTTGGAAGGATGTTCTACCAGCATGCTAGGAAACCTGCCGTGAAATTCGGACTTTTAGAAATACACTCCCAAGTCAACTTAGAGACTGCAAGACGTCTTTCTGCATCGGATCCACAGTCCCACATTCTCAAAAAGAAGAAAGCTGAATGTTTTCCTATGTGTCACTTGGAGGCAACTCCCAATCTGAACACATGTGATGCTCCTACTGTGTGTCTCTAATATTTGCATGTGAGCAATGGAGGCATTACTCTGTTTGATTACAAGGTGCTACCTAGAGCCCAGTGGGTATAGTTAATATACAGCATCTGAACTGGATTTCCTTCCTAGGCGCTGAAACTGAGACTCCAATACATATCCTACCTCAAGGGTTTCTGGGAAAAGACTAGAAAGGGTGCTGTGAAGTTTGTTTACAATATGCTGCCTCCCCTATCTCTATAGACACATGTCACTTTACAGAAAGCACTGACCTCATAGTGGACATAAGGTTTTACAAAGCAGTTTCAGGAAGGCCCAATTTTAATGCCAGTCCCTCTAATCATCCTTCCTTGTGTGTCCCAAGGGATGAGCTTGCCAATTCCCTTTTGATTCTCTTGTGTTTTATTTTATATAACTATAAGTTCGTTGTAGCATAGATGAATCCTTTTAGCTGTAACTTAAGTGAGGTCAGAACAATCCGAGTAAAGATGACAGCCTTAGTTACTAGGGCAGGATGGAGGCTGAAAGGCCTGGGTCAAGGTTAATAGTGAAACACTGCCTAAAGATAGGGTTTTGCTCTGGAGTTGTGATTGGAGTACACTAGACACAAGGAGGCCTTGAGAAAGAATTCTAAGTACCATGCACTGACCACTGACTGAATGCTAGAGCCTATGTAGATGCTTTAGAGTCATTATTTCGTTAAGTCTTTACAATTTTGAGTGTTGATTCTCTCTGTTGATAAGAGACAAACTTCAACAAATCAAGATCTTCATCTGTAACAAATAGTGCATAAGAAGCAAGGTCAGGATTTGAACTCAGTTTCTCAACATTATCTGATGTTATTTATTCCCAACTACTGGATGGTGTTGACGAGGTTTCTGCCTGCCTGGTCCCACAGCCATTCAGTCCCAAAGAAATACACAGAGGTCTACATTAATTATAAATTGGTTGGGCTATTATTAGTTCAGGATTCTTATTAATTAATTCTTACATCTCAAATTAGCCCATTATTCTTGTATAAGTTAGCCATGTGTCTTGGTATCTTTTATTAGCGAGGCATTCTCATCTTGCTTCCTCTCTGTCAGGGTGACAACTGCAGATTGCCCATTTCCTCTTCCCAGAATTCTCCTGTTCTTATTGCCCCATATCTACTTTCTTCCTGGTTGCCCTGCCTATACTTCCTGCCTCGCTACTGGCCAATCAATGTTTTATTAAAATAATACAACTGATAAATCTTTACAGGGTATAAGATTATTCTTCCACAGCACTCCCCCCCTTTTTTTTCAAAACAAGAATTATGAATCTAATCTCCTTTGTTTAGCTTTCTTCCTGATCATAATCCCCAACAACTTGTAACCAACACTCTAAACAAAGGAAACATCCATAATCCATTTTTTCTGGAAATCAGGTGTAGTTTCCCAGGCTTTACATGGCTTTATTTTAAACTCTATCATTTTCTTTTATTTTTAATTTTTTTTTGTTTTTTTGAGACAAGGTTTCTCTGTGTATCTTTGGCTGCCCTGGAACTCATTCTATAGATCAGGCTGTCGTTGAACTCACAGAGATCCACCTGCCTCTGCCTCCCAAGTGCTGGGATTAAAGGTATGTGCTACAACACTCAATTTCTCATTCTCTCTCTTTTTTAAGGATTTTATCCTTTTTCTTTTCTCTCTCAACCAGTTTATAATTAATGTAGACCTCTGTGTATTCCTTTGGGACTGAATGACTGTGGGACCAGGCAGGACAGACACCCCTGTCAACAAATGATGCCAAGGTGAACAGATAAATCCACCTAAACCCTGAGAGTTTGGGAAGTAATTCTAGACATAGAAGAACAGAGTTAAGCATGACTTCTTAGTATCAGCATTTTCTTGGGTGGTCTCTGTTTGCTAGAGGCAAGCACCCTCGTTTAAGAGAGGCTTCCTGACTCAGCTTTAGCTGAGAACAATTTGCAGCTGTAATTTTACAGCACACTGTAAACTGTTTAGAGCTTTTCTTCATTTTTGAATCTATATTTACTGCATATCTCTTTTTGTGACTACACGAGTCTTTAATTTGCTAAGTAATATGGCTAGGAAAAAAGTTGTGGTTTGATGCCTGGATCCATCCCATTCCTTAGCTTTCTGAGAGTCTAGATTCATGGCAGAGGTACTGGCAGGAGCCATATTTATTGCCAGAACTCTATGGGGTTTCAAGTCTGTGCAGACACCAAGAAGCATGCTGTTGGCTATTCATAAACACCATTTAAGTATTTGCTGGCAGGTCCTCTTAAAACAGCTGCAAATTGTTCTCAGCTAAAGCTGAGTCAGGAAGCCTCTCTTAAACGAGGGTGCTTGCCTCTAGCAAACAGAGACCACCCAAGAAAATGCTGATACCAAGAAGTCATGCTTAACTCTGTTCTTCTATGTCTAGAATTACTTCCCAAACTCTCAGGTTTTAGGTGGATTTATCTGTTCACCTTGGCATCATTTGTTGACAGGGGTGTCTGTCCTGCCTGGTCCCACAGTCATTCAGTCCCAAAGGAATACACAGAGGTCTACATTAATTATAAACTGGTTGACTTAATTAGTTCTTATTAGATTCCTATTAGATTCTAATTAATTAATTAATTCTCACATCTTAAATTGGCCCATTATTCTTGTCTATGTTAGTCATGTGTCTTGGTACCTTTTATCAGCAAGGCATTCTCATCTTGCCTCCTCTCTATCTGGGTGATAACTGCAGACTGCCCATTTCCTCTTCTCAGAATTCTCCTGTTCTTGTCGCCCCACCTCTATTTCCTGCCTGGTTGCTCCACCTATACTTCTTGCCTGGCTACTGGCCAATCAGCATTTTATTAAACCAGTAAAACTGACAGAGTACAAGATCATTATTCCATAGCAGGATGGTAGCACTTCTTCATTTGGGGTAAAGGGATATGACAGAAAGAGATTATATGTAGGCAATGTCTCAGGTTTCTACTGTTAGGTTAAAACATCATGACTAAAAGCAGCTTAGGGATGAAAGCATTTATTTCAATTTACACTTTCAGGTCACAGTCTACCATTGAGGGACTCTTGGGCAGGAACTGAAGCAGAAACCATGGAGGTACACTGTTTACTGACTTCCTTAGCCTCCTTTCTTGTACACCTAAGAACTACCCGCCCAGGGTGATTCCAGCTCCAGTGGGCTGGACCCTCCCATACCAGTCATTAAACTAGGAAATTTCCTACAGACAACTTGATAGAGGCAAAATTCAACTAATTCTCCTACTCCAAGGTAACTTTAGTCTGTATCAAATTAACAAAATATTATTTGGTACAGGTAAAGGATACTCAGGAGTAGGGAGTAGGACAGCATTTGCTATGGCTTCCCAGTTGTAGAACGTACAGTGGCTCATGGTAGCTAGGTGTAGTGTGCCACTGAGCAACTCATGGTTGTCCTTGGAAGCTCTGAAACTTTATGCCTCACTAAACATCATGGATCTCCAGGGTAGGGTCTCTAATCCAATCCAAGGTGGCAAGTAGAAATAAGACTGGTTTCTATGTGATACCAAAGAGAGAGAGAGAGACATTAAATATGTGATACCTAAAGTGGATGCAGAACAATTCAGTGTCCCGAAGTTTTCTAATACTTTCTTTATGATATTGTTATCTTTTTGGGTTGCAGCACCTGAAAGGAGCAATGTCATGTTCATTTTTATGCATATTTTATAATGGCAGACAAATATTGCTTAGAACTTCACAATTTTAAAGGAATATACTATTGTGGAATAGTTTTTTAAATACCTATTAACAGAGTATAAGACATATTTTAATCTTTTGATATTTTAAAATGAAGTTCATTTAGCTATTTATAAATTAAGAACAAATAATTACATTTATTATTTCCATTTTTGATATTTTTATTAAATTTTTCATACAGTATATTTTGAACATGTTTTCCCTTTCCCAACTCCTCCAAGATTCTCTCCATTTCCTTACCACCCCAATTATGATCTCTCTCTCATAACAAACAGAAAGGAAAAATAAAAATAAGCAAAAACCACTAAGACAAAAAAAGTCAAAACAAAACAAAATCAAACAAATCGTCCAGAAAAACCACAGAGGTTTTTTGTTTGTTTGTTTGTTTGTTTTTGTGTGTATGTGTATATGTGTGTGTGTTGACCAAGTATTCCTGGGAATGGGACCAGCTCTGTGATGTGTATAATATACCATGTGACACTCCATAGGGCGGAAAAAACTCTGACTTTTCCTTTGCCAACACAGATCAATTACAAATAGCTTCTTAGTTATGGGTGGGACTATATGTGGGTTTCCCCCTCTCAGTTCTGGGACTTGAGCTGGCATGAACCTGTGCAGGTCCTATGCATGCTGCAACAGTCTCTATGAGTTCATATGCCTATCTCTCCTGTGTCTGGAAGACACTGTTTCTTTGGAGTCATCTACTACCTTCATTTTTAAAAATCTTTATACCTCCTCTTCCACATAAAGCCCTAAACCTTGAGGGGAAAGGTTTAATGATGACATCTCATTTAGAACTGAGTGTTCCCAAGTGTCCCATAGTCTGCACATTGTTCAGTTGTGGCTCTCTGTGCTAATTCAAATGTACTGCAAGAATTTTGTGAAGCCCTGATCTATAGATCCAGTCATGTGTTTTAGGAGTCATTTTATTGCTATGTACCTTTAGCAGAAAAATAGGTTTTCCCATAAGACCATAATTTATCTAGTTTCAGGTACTTGGGCATTTTAATCAAAGTTGGATAAGTGTTCCATCTCATGGAATGTGACTTAAATCCAATTTTTAAAAAGTGCTTGATTTCTCCCATAACATATGTGCCACTAGTGCATCAGGAAGGTTTCTGTTGTAGTTTATGGGGTTTCTAACTGAGTGATAGTGATAGTCTTTGTAATGGTACTAGGTTACATAAGGATATTTCCTTACAATTATGTACTATGTACATTGAGCATATTCCTCCTCTAGATCCTAACCCTGGCTTTTGCTAGTTTCTGCCCTGTCTTTCTCCCATTGACCCTTTATTCCCCCTAAACATTTTTGCTTCTTCTTTTATCACATATAGGATTTTATGACTATGTAAAATTTAGTTTATATAAAATATAAAACACAAATGAAAGAAATGTTGCAATATGTGTATTTCTGAGTTTAACTTAATCTGCCCAGTATGATTACTAACAGTTTCATCTATTTTCCTCAAATAATCTAACCTTGCTTTATATGACTGAAAAAAATCCAATCTATATGGCTTCTACCCTTTCCTTATACCTTCCTCTGTCCATAAGTACTTAAGTTGGATAACATAACATCTACAGAGAACGGGACTGCAGTGAGCATGGTATACAATGCAGATCCTCTATGATATGTTGATTTGTAGATAACTGGATGAAAAACAAAGAGTGATACAAATGGATCATAAGTACATATCTAGATTATGGATTTGTTTACATTCCTTCTGTCAATGTATTAGCACTCCTTTTTGTCAGTATTATCACAGATTTTTTTTGTTTACGTTCTTTTGGCTGTTGTTACTGCCATTTTCTTAATGACCTTTTGACTGAGATGAGATGGAATCTCAGTGTAGTTTTAATTCACTTTTCTCTGATTTCTAGTGATGTTGAACACTTTGTTTTCTTTTCTTTTTTTTTTTTTTTTTGGTTTTTCGAGACAGGGTTTCTCTATAGCTTTTTGGAGCCTGTCCTGGAACTAGCTCTTGTAGACCAGGTTGGTCTCAAACTCACAAAGATCCGCTTGCCTCTGCCTCCCGAGTGCTGGGATTAAAGGCGTGTGCCACCACTGCCTGGCTAAACACTTTGTTTTCATATGCCATTTGTATTTAATCTTTGAAGAACTTTCTGTTTATCATTTTAGACTATTTATTGAATTAAACCTTGATATTGAGTTAATATATATACATATATATAGACTTTGTGTAGTCTATATATCAATGAACCATCAGATGTACAGCTAACAAAGATGTTTTCTCATTCTGACCATTCTCTCTTCACTCAATTAACTGCTTCTTTTACAGTGCAGAAGTATTTAGTTGCATGAGGTATTATTTGTCTGTTGTTAGCATTATTTTCTGGGTAACTAGAGTCCTTTCTAGAAAAATATTTGTCTATGATTGAGTCTTGAAGCATTTTCTATACTCTTTTCAGAGTTTCAGGTCTTCTATCACAGTATTTGATCCCTTCACGGTTGACTTTCATAGTTCTAGTTTCATTTTTCTCCAAGGGGAAATGCAGATTTCCCAGCACCATTTGTGGAAGAGGTTGTTTTTTTTTTNTTTTTTTTTTCTACAATTTATATTTTGGGATCTCTGTTGAAAATGGGTGTAGCTATATGCATTTATATTTGGGTCCTTTATTCTAGTTAACTGAACTACATGCCTGGTGGTTTTGTGTGTGTGTGTGTGTGTGTGTGTGTGTGTGTGTGTGTGTGTACACATGCTGATAGCATCCTTGGGACCTGAGTGGTAGCAGAAAAGAATCTACTCCTGAAGTGTCTTGTGGCATTTACATGCACGCCAAGGCTTGATTCAACTCCCTAATCATAAACACACAGACACACAAATGTAAACAACTGAAACAGCACCATATTGTACTTCGGTAGAATAAGTGTTATGCCCAAAGCCACGAGGTCTCTCTGCCCAAACCAACAAGGAAATCCAGTCCCATATGTAAAAGCAAAGAGCCTTTATTTTAATTAAGTTTGTAAACTCACTCTCTCTGCATGTCCAACGTATTGGAATAACCGGAGAGCCCCGAGCTCAATTAGAATTGGATTTTTATAGTAGTAAAGGTGGGGGTGAAGGGTCTCTGAGGTTCAGGACCCCTGATTGGCTGACATTTGCCTAGGGGTGTCCTGGTGAGGTGCACTGGCAGGTGATCCTATCTACAACCCTTGGAATGTTAGGCATTTCTGTTGAATGGTCTGCCCCTGGGCCATGGTCTGGTAATCTCAGCCTGTGGTGTTTTTCCTGCTACCAGATATTGCTTCAGGGTAAACTACTGAGACTCAATTAATTATTAAATTTATTGAGGGCTGAGTTCTACTCTGGCAGGTAATAATGATTGGAAGTGAAGAACTTCCTTTGAGTGACCTTCCCAGACTTTAGCTTATCATGGCTGGCCCCCACAATAAACACCCAGAGGGAACGGTTTTCAGGGCACCTCTGAACCCTTTCCTCCTACTGTGCCTCCTAACTCCTCTTTTTCTGCTCTTGAAGTGTGTTTTATGTTCTTTAAATCTATCATTTAATGCTCAGTGCATATTCTATGCTTGCCAGTCTTGAGCCAAGCTTCCTGACATCTTTTATTGGTACTCCCTCTCATTGAATGGAAAAGTTTCCCCAAACCTCAAGATGGACTGTGAATGTTTTCTTCAGTTCTGTTCTGTAATGTTCTCTCTTTTGTTGGCTGTTAAAACTGGTAGGCCGGTATTTCCTGACTCTTCTTAAAGCTCTCATTCAACTTTCTCCAAAGGAGATTAGTCCCCAGATATCCTAGCAAGCTATGACTGCAGGCATCTATCTTCCAGAGGACGGGCTTAAGAATATGTTTTATCATTCTTCAAGTGAAGAAAATACTAGAAACACAATAATTCCTCTCTACATTATCTTAAAATTTCTACAGTCTGTGGCTGATATGCTGACATAAACCTGAGACCCGTTAGGCTCAGTTTAGCCTTCGATTCTGTCTGCGCTGACAGTGGCCTTCACCCTGGAAAGTTCATTGCAGGTGCTCAGTGGGACTGAGTTAACCCAGGTTTCTCTCAACTGTTTCTAGCGAGAAATTAAAGTCACCTGTTGATGTAGTACATTAGTGCTGCTGGCTTTCTGCTTAAACCTCTTGGATCCGTTTAAGCTCTACGAGATGAACAGGCATAAATCTAAATGTATTTTCCAATCTACCATTTCACAAGAAAAGTTGTAGAAATAATTGAGAATTTCTTTCTTTTCCCATGATAGCTAGCTTTTGTTGTACGTGGCTTTGTAAAGTACAGACATGTCCACACAGGAACAAACATTGACGAGGAGCTTAATTCATTTACTCGTATGTTTCTTTATCATTAGGAGTTTTCCTCTGGTTGTCATCTGATTCCCTGCTAGGGAAAACTAGCCCTGTGAAGACACTGTTGTAACTCTGAGAGTGGGCCAAGGTAGCTGAAACTCTCTTCTGTCTTCTGTGTGTTGTTTCTTCCAGAGGCTATGGTGCTGCCTACTGTGATCTTCCGGAGCCTCAGGAATTTAAGATTATTTCCAAGGAGATCCACTGAGTCGGCAGCACTTGACACCTTGATAAATGTTTAAGCTTTAAGGCTTACTCAACAACTATTTTCTGAGAAACTCCACGGTTCAGCTCTTCTGTCAGATTTTAATATGTTTTCTTCTTTCCTGATAATTCTGAGAATCAGCTAAGTTTAAGAATCAGTGGTCTATCTCAGTTCATATCCATGTATTCTGCACCTAGCAAGTGTCTTACAAAAATTCATCTTCTATGTAACCATGAGGGTCAACTGTGTGAGCCTCTAGTTTGTTCAAGGGATCTACATGTGTAAAGTGTAGATAGAGGAACTCAAACCAGTAACTAGCATATGCTAACAATACTATCTTATTCCACAGTATCTTGGAAGACTATGGAGAAATTAAAATGTAATTGAGTCTTCTGTGCTCTCATCCTGGGTTTTTATTAGTTTAGACTTATATCCCCTTTTCTCCCAATGCCTGTTGATGGCTGTGTATATATGTATGTGTCCATGTTCATGTGTGTATATGTGTGTAGTGGAGTATATGTGTGTGCTTTCATGTGGATGTTGAAGAGTAACCATGGTGTCGTTCCTCAGATGCTGTTCACAGGGTCTCTTACTTTCCTGAAACTCACCAATAGGCTAGGCTGACTGGCTAGGGTTCTGCCTAGTACTTCGTCTCTACCTAGGATTTTAAATGCATTCTACCACACCCAGCTTTTCTTTAAAAAACAAAAAAAAAGAAAAGAAATGGGTCCTGGGAATCTAATTCACATATTTTTGCCTGTAAGGCTGGCTCTATACTGCCTGGATTATCTTCCAAATCCCACCTCCATTGCCTTTCTGTGTTCCATCAAACCCCAGACTCCTCTGTCCCCTTTAACCATACCCCTAATAGGACTGATGCAAGTTTTTGGCAAGGTCCACTCCTCTCTATCTTCCTTAAATTCATAATTTTTACTTTGCTGTGTGGGACAGTTAGTTCTGTTTCTCTGACTTCCTACAGAGCCAGATGTTACAAGTGTGCTGATTGTGTACTTGCAGCCCTTTCAGATGCTGTTTCTGTTAGGCATGATTTAATTGTAAATCCCTGCTGTTGAGCTATTTTCACTCACCTTGGGCATGCACAGGGATTCTAAATTTCTTGCACTCTCTCTCTCATGCCATTATTTCTAAACCTTAAGCATTTTTTTCTCATTTGACTACATCACAAGCAGAACATTGGCTATTTGTTTTGCAGGAACTATGATGGAATTCTAATCTTGAAGTCTTCTGCAAGATTCCTTACTTCCCCCATTATGGATTCTTGTTACAGTGCTTCTCTTCTGTGTTCTATGCTGCTTCTCAGGTTTTGTGGCTGAATCTTTTCTTAGGCAGAGGCTGTTTCCATTTATAGATCAAGCTGTGTGCCTTACATTTAAGGAAATAGCCAAAATGTGGGCTGTTACTCAGGACAAAGCTGAGCACAGATCTGGACTGCAAAAGTCTTTAAAGGGTCATGAAAGTTGCTGAGTGGACCCAGCTGTGGGACTATGGTGAAACTTCTGTTGTCCTCTGCTCAGACAAGTCCTGTGCTACTACAAAGAGGCATATAAGTTAGGAAACTCGACAATGTTGGAATGGGTTAAAACTTGTCTAATAAGACTGTCTTGTATCATTGGAGGCATTTAACCTAGAGTCCTGCAGTCTGACTACAGGACTCTTTTAGAAATTAATGATTTTGTGCATATGGAATGACAATCTCTGCACTAGTCTAGCACATTGAGAACTTGAAATAGGTTGTCTAGATTGAATATCCTTTATCTAAAAACATAAAACTGTGGGAAAGGGGCTAGGAAATATATAAGGACTGGAAGACAGGGTGAAGGGCTAAGAAATGCTATCTTCTAGCCTTAACAACTAATGCATTGGCAATCATTAACTGACAACAACTGTGGTTACTTGTATTGAGAGTACACAATTCAAGTCTGGCCTTGCTGACATTCACACATGGAAGGCTGAACGGTTGAGCTATAGGCTAATGCCAGATTCTAGGAGAGGAGATTGATTGTCTCTAGTTGCGTATCCACTGCTGTGCCTACCAGGTTTCAACGGATAGCACAAAAATCCATAATCATAGGGATAGTTGTGGTTAAACACAGTGGTTCACAGAACAAAAGCAACAGATATAAACACAAGAGAAAGAGACTGTGGTGATGAATGTGTAGACACAGGAGTTGTAAGGAGAGGATACATGAGAAAATGATCAGTACACATTGTGAGCACGGGGGAAATTGTATAAGAACAAGTTTAATTAATAATAAAAATCTAATTTAAGCCCACTAGATTCAATATTTTAAATTCCACTACTATTTTTATATTGACTATGGTACAATTAATATTTTACGATATGCATTATGATGGATAGTTTTGACTTTGAACTTGATACAATATAGAATCTCCTGGAAAAGGAATCTCTGTATATTCAGTTGGCCCATGAACATACTTTAAGGGCATTTTTAACTGGGTTAATTAAGGTAGGAATACCCACCCTGAATGTAAATGGCATCAATTTATGGGTTGAGCTGAATGAAATGAAATAGTAAAGTAAATATGAGCTTGGATGCATTAACTCATTCCTCTCTGCTTGTTGACCCCACAGTGTGTATGATGTGACTGGCTTCATCGAGTTCCTGCTGCCTGGAGTTCCTGATGCTGATAGACTGTCACCTGGATTGATGGACTAAGTAAACCCTTTCTTTCCTAGGTTGCTTCCATCAGGGTATTTTCCCACAGCAACTAAAAACTAAACTGAGCCAAGCCGAATCCTCTATCTGTGTTGTGTTAAATTTCACAATGAATTAATTTAAATTCTCTGCTTGCACTTAATAATATTTTATTTTATCTTTATTTAAAAAGTTTTTAAATTTCAATGTATTTTTATCATATTGTTCCTTTCCCCCAAGTCCTATAACCTCTCCCCCTTTCTACCCATCCAACTTTAAGTTCTTTCTCAAAAAACAAAACCAAATACAACAACTTCCCTCCAAAAAAACCTGCTAAACTGTAACTAAATTAAAGCACACACACATACACACACACACACACACACACACACACATGCACACACACCTGAGGAGTGCATTTTATGTTGGTCAACTACTCCTAAACATGAGGCCTCTCCTGAAGTAATTGATATGTACAGTGTCTATTGAAGAAAACTGATTTTCCCTCTCCCAGAAAATATAAGTGAGAGTTCAGTTGTTAACCTTCAGCTAAGTTTTCACTTATTCATTCATTTAAAAGATATATATAAAAACAAAAACTATCACACTGAGGTTGGACAAGACAAGTCAATAGAAAAAAAAGAGCCCAAGAGAAGACACAAGCATCAAAGGTCCATCTATTTGCATACTCAGGTTCCCATAGAAACGCTGAACTGGAAACCATTAATGCATATGCAGAGGACCTAGTGCAGACCGGTGCTGGCCCTGTGCATGTTGTTTCGGGCCCTATGAGTTCATATGAAGTTTGCTCATGTTAATTTAGAGGACTTTGCTTTCTTGGTGCCTCCATCCTTTCTGGCTCTTATACTTTTTATGCCTCCTCTTCTGCTGGATTCTCTGAACTCTGACGGGATGGATTTGACAGAGATAGCCCATTTAGGGCTGAGTGTTTCAAGGTTTTGCACTTTCTGCATAATGTGTGTGCCTGTGGGTCTCTATATTTGTTCCCGTCTGCTGCAGGAAAAAGCTTCTCTGATGATGGCTGAGCAAGGCTCTTATCTATGAGTATAACAGAATATAATTAGGTATAATTTTATCACTATAAATTTTATTTTGTGGTTTTTTTAGACTTGTGTTATTTCATTTTGTTCTGTCCCTTGGCTATCTAGCTTCAGATTCTTCATCACCCAACCAGTGTTGGCTATGGGTACCATATTGTGTAGAGGGCCTTAAGTCAGATCAGCAACTGTTTAGTTACTCCCATAAATTGTTTTTAACCACCATTGCACTAAAATATCTTGCAAGCAGAACCCCATTTTAGATCCAAGTGTTTGTAACTGGGTTGGTGTTTGTTTCTCTTTTGATAGCATAGAGAGTAGCTTCCAGTACCAAAGATGCTTGAATGTGTCTTCAGCAATGGGGTCTTGCCATCAGTTTATGCAGAATAACCTATAGTCTTGGCAACAGTCTGCATTATTTGAGTATTCCTGTGGGGCCCCTTTAGCCAACAACCCAATTAGACATAACCCAATCCTAGTACTAAAAGTTTCACTTGGTGACAATAGCCAGCTGGGACTCATTTCCCCCATTATTTGGCTATTTCATTTAGATCACATTCATCTGTGTATATATTTTAGGAAGTTTCTACTGTATTAGGTTGATAACCTACACTTCAAATTTCTTAATCTTATCTTAATCTCTCCCATATTCCCTCCCACAACCTTCTCCTCTTCCCTCTCCCATTCCAGCCTTAGCTTTGATTTCTACTTCATTTTCCTAAAAAAGGTCTATCTGTTCCCGCAGTCCCTGACACTTTACCTACCCTCTTTGGGTCTATGCATTGTAGCTTGGTTATCATTGACTTCACTGCTAGTATCTATCTGTAAGTAAGTACATGGCATATTTTTCTTTCTAAGTCTGGTATACCTCCCTCAGGATTCTTTTCTAGTTCGTTACATTGGCTAGAAAATTTCATGATATCATTTTTTTTTACAGCTGAAAAATGAGGAATACTCCATTGTGTAACTGTACCATATTTTTCTTTATCCATTCTTTTGTTGGAGAACAACAAGGTTGTTTCCAACCTCTGGCTATTATAACTAAGGCAGCAAAAAAACATAGTTGAGCAAGTGTTTCTGTGGTAGGATGAAACTTCCTTTGGGCATATGCCTTAGAGTGGTACAGGTGGATCTTGAGGAAGATTGGTTCCTATCTTCGCGAGGAATCACAAGATTGATTTCCCTAGGAACTGTTTATTTATTATATTGTAAGGTAGTTATTAGCAAATATTAGAATAGGTGCATTTCATAATACTACGAGGCATCAATATTCTGCCCTGTGATGTCATAGGATATCAGGTAATGCAAAAAGTTTGTTTAAGTCACTTTTAAAGTATTTTCTTCTCTTTTCTAAAGTATGGATATTGAAAATATATTGAGCATCAACTATTTTCTACATGTCTTATGGCATCTTAAATTCTCATGACATGTTTCATAAAAGACAACAACATATTCTTTCCTAGGGATGAATGTCGATATACTAGTAGTTAATTTTAAGAGCTACTATTTATGAAAGAATTATCATGTGCCAGCACTATATTTATTATCTACAGATGTATGTAGTATTAACTATGTGATTTTAAACATTTTTGGAAAAAAATGTAGTTCAAAGAGCATATCTGCTCAAGAATACATGCTGTATATAACTGTATTAGTGAGGGTGGCAGGGTTCTCTAGAGGAATGAATATATATGTGAGGATATATGTGGGATTTATTAGAATGGCAGACAGGCTGTGGTCCAACTAGTCTACCATGGCTGTCTACCAACAGAAATCCATGAATCCAGTAGTTGTTCAGTCCACAAGTCTGGGTGCCTCAGCTGTTCTTCTCTATACACTGGAATTCTAAAGAAGTAGACTCTAATGCCAGTGAAGGAATGGACTTGCCAGCAAGATTGAAAGCAAGCACCTAGAGAGCCAAAGCTGCCTTCTTTTATGTGTATGAAGGTGTGGCCCAGAATAAAGGTAGATCATCCCATCTCAAAAGATCGGGATTAAAGGTTGACTTTTCCATTTCAAATAACTGAAGAAAAAGTTCCTCATGGGTAGAGCCAGCCACTTGGGTTTTAGTTAATTCCAGCCAAATTATAGTCAGTTTGACTGCCAAGAATAGCTACTACAGTAACCAAGGTTAGGTCCATCTCTGGCTGACAATGGAACCCTTGACATTCTGCCCTGCATGACTGATAAACACGTCCAGATTCTATGCAAGCAAGTGCATTTTTAGTTTTATCCAAAGTTAATGGCTACATTTGGCTTTACATTTTTTGGGGTTAAGTTAGTTTTGCCCCATTCTCATAACAATGCCACACACAGTGTGCCTTTGGAGATTCTAAGCAACATCTATCTATGCCTTTGTCCTCCCTGGGCTGATTAAATTCTGATGGCAGGGTTATTTTTGCCTCATTCTTCCTTTTTATTCTGACAGCTGTGGAAGTTGTTTAGCGTCATGGAACACAGTGTTACCTTGTGCTGGTTACAGCAGCATCCAGAGGGAGAATGCACCATTGCTAAACCCAGTGGCACAAGCAAGTCTCGAGATGTTGATTAGTCCAGGGTTAATGGTCTGTATGGTCAATCTACTCTGGAGACCCCTTGCTGATTCCAGCAGTTTGTACATGAACACTCATGCTAACATGGGGCAAGCATCAAGAAAGCTAAGATGCCCCAGCCATAGAGTGATGAGAAATTATGCAACAAATTGAATGCCCTTTTATGGCTATCCTGGGTCTGCATAGTTACTGCATGACTTACTAGTTCATAGTAACCATTGGGATGCAAATTGGAAAGAAATATAGCAGATATTAAGTGAATATATCCCATCAACTATCTTTTGTAGGAGACATTTACACATACCAATCCAATTAACCACTATTACAACCTTGAAGTCTAACTACTACTATATCCTTGGAAAGAAGGTGGGATTTTTAAGTTAAAGACATTTTGGTCTGGTACCTTGAACAGGCTTGTTTTCTCTGAAAATTAAAGAAATAGCAATAAAAAAAATCTCAGACACAGAAACTAGAAACAACAGGTCACAAACTATCAAAAGTGAAGACACATGCATACACAAAGACACACACAGACACAAACACACACACACACACACACACGGGTAGTGTGGTGGAATTTACACAGAGAAAAGACTCCCCACAAAGTGGGGAGAAGATTCAGAAACAGAAACTATTTATTTTTTCTGGAGTGCTGGAGGTGGGGAGAGGTTGGGTTGGGTGTGGGGGTGGAAGCTGACTGCTTTGGGGTAGCCTGGGACAGGTCCACCTTTCCTCACTTTGAACTGATCGGGTTAAACAAAGAAAGGGAGCATCTCCACCAGTCAGCTGGAAGGGGAAGTCCTACTGGCAGGAGAAAGAGTGTGCCAAGCCTCTATCTCATGTCAGGAAGAAGAAGAAGAAGCCGGAAGCGTACTTTCTTTATTATTCACCTCTGATTCCTTACCCTGTCTGTCTGCCTACCTGTCAGGGGGTCTCTGTGACTTCTAATCAACCGCTTCTAGATTATGTGGCCCTGTAGAAATGTTCCTGAATTTATAGTTCAATCAATCTAGAAAAAGGAGAAATCGAAGACATAGCAATTTAGTAGAGTTTGTGTGGGTCATTGCTGTAACAGTGTTAAAGCTAGTGTGTAAACTACCAGAGTGTCTCTAAGAATATTAAGCAAGGTTCAAAGAAAATGTAGGTTGTTTTCCTCCACACTAAAGTGTTATACCTATATGTTATGTATTTTAAATGTGAAACAAGAAAAATCTTAACCCTCTATTCACACCACTTTCATTACAAAAACAATGAACTGAATTGTGAAATTTTACACAAGTATATAATGAACTCTTGTCATATTTGCCCCCTCAAATTCCTCTGTCTTTTCCCTTTATCCCTGGCTTCCATCCTTTTCCCAGTAGTCCTTCTTCAAAACCAAATTTACAAATTCTTCTCCAGGGTCTAGTCAGGTGATTCCTTTGATCTTCCTTTCCATGAACCCTCTCCAAACCTCTAGTTGTAGCCTAGATCAATCATAAATGTCAACAAAGAATTCATGAAATTTAAAGAAACAATTTAAATAAATTGCTATATGAACCTAAAGAGAAAAAATTTAAAGAAAAAAACCAAACAAATAAGAAACAAACAAATACTTCAGTACTTCCCAAGAAAACACAAACACAAGGTAGATGAAAATAATTCAAATAATCTAGGACTTGAACAGAATTCAATTAGGAGAGAGAATCATTGAAGAGGATTCAATCTGAAATGGAGATAGAATTTTAAAAACCCAATAAAACAACCAGAATACTCAAAGTCAAGATTTTTAAGTAAAATGAATAAAGCAAAAGATATAAAATTAGGGCTTTAAAATAGAATATCTGGATGAAATAGAAAGCATTATGAAAATTAAAAAACAAGATATAGGAAAGTAACATACACATTTTATAGAATACCATGAAGTGATTGATCAAACTTTCAAATGTAAGAATAAATGAGGGAGAATAATCAAAGGTCAATGGCATTGATCAGGTCTTGAAGTTTTTCCAAAATAAGGAAAAATAATTT
>JAQHUG010000092.1:5957770-5976544 GCA_028555095.1 Dicrostonyx torquatus
GAATGCATGAATGGATAAATAAATAAACAAAATTCTTAGGAAGGAAGGAACGAGTGAAGGAAATAAGGAATGAAGGAAGGAAGAACAAGCCAGTGGTTGATTTAGTCAGATTTGAAAGTAAATTAAGTTCTTTTCCCAGAAGCCTGGGTTGATATTGTGCAGGCTGGTTGGTTGGCAGACATGACAACATGAACACAAGAACAATGTATGGCCTCAGAGCGCAATGCTGGAGACTTCAGGGGGATGCGAGATGGAATAGACTAAGTCAATGAAATCAGATTATTTTTAACAGCCATGAGTACACGCCTAGGTATCAAAAGTATTTGCATGTTCCTGACATCTTTCCAATTTCCATTCACATATGTGGCCTGACACCTAAAGTGTGACTGGAAGCAATGCAAAACTTCCAGGTTCCACTCGACAAGCCTTCTGTGTGCACTCTTTCATCCTGTTGTTATTGCTGGCCTGCTAGACTGGATGAAGCCCTTGGTCAAACTCGGGAAACCACAGACTGAGGGAACAGAGGCTCACTTCATTTACTTAACTACACAGTATTGATCCTTAATCAGGAAGTCAGCCTCTACTGTACTTGCAAACCTATGAATTTTATAGGTGAGTAGTTTCTTCACTGGAGCAACCAGAGCTACTGTTACTAATTGATCTTTACTGTTTCTGAGACAATTTCTTGGGTTTTCATGTTTATTAACCATGTCTCAATTTCTTGTTTTTAGTGACTTTTAAATTGACATTAAATTCTAAAGCTGTCTTACAAATTTATTTAAAAAATAAATGGTTTTGTAGCTAAAATATTAATGAAAGAGTATAATGCATTGCAGCTTACTTCATGGTAAATATCTTAAGTGTTGTATATACAGTGTTACATACCACATATGTTAGTACTCAGGCATCTGTACTGGCCTGCCCTTGGGGTTCTGACAGGATGCATCCTCAGCTGCAGTCACTAAGAACTCTTCCTGCCATTCAATAGCAGAAGGATGAGCACATTTGCTATTTTCCCTTTTAAAAGGTGTGCCTTGCCCACCTCCTCTCTCTTTCTCTCTACCATCTTTCTCTTCTGCCACTCTTGTCTCTAGGGACCAGTCTCTGTATCTCTCCCTTTCCTGTCTTCTTCTCTGTTGCCTGCCCTCTTCTCCACCCCTTCTCTCTCCTCTTTCAATAAACCTCCCATGTGAACCCTGTTGTATGGCATGACTCTCTCCTGGCATTTTTTTCAAATTATAACAACATTTGCATGCATTTATATTTATATAGCATATTTGCATTTATGCATTTGTTTCTTAGGGATACCAAAACAAAGTACCATGAAATGGGTGGTTTAGACAACACAAACATGGGGCTGGATGTCTATTTCAAGGCATTGAAAGGGCTAGGGACTCTTCCTACAGGCTAGAAAGAGCAATGTGGTCCATACTTGTTGTTTTTTTTTTTTTTAACCTGGGGATTTCCTGCAATCTTTGGGGGTCTATGGCTCCTAGACACATCGTGTCAATCTCTGCCCTTGGTCTTTAGATTAAAACACTCTTTGAGTTTCTTAATCTAGAGTGGCATTAATCATTTAGTTTTAGGCCAGTGCTAATGGTTTCATCCTAACTTGACTGGCTCCATAAAGGCTCCGACTTCAAATGAATTACAGATAGTAATGACATTAGTCCAGGTGGGAGACAGTTCACCACATAACAATATCATACTCTCCCATAGCAGAGTACCAGCTCTTGGTCACACAAAATGAAGTGTGAACCCAAACCTTGATACCTACCACATTTGTGACTCAGTTTCAGTCATCTTGGCTCTCTAAACCAGTTACATGTTTGCAAAATAGGAACGGGGAATGTGGTGGTTTTTATGAGAATGGTTCCTGTAGGCTCAGATGTTTAAATGTCTGGTCCCTAGCTGGTGGACTCTTTAGGAAGGACTAGGAGTGAGGCCTTATTGGGAGAGGTGTGTCATTGGCTCTGCCTTTCTTAGTCTCCCATCACAACCGCCTTCTACCTACAGATAAGAATGTAATTTCTCAGTCGCCGCTCCAGCACCATGCGTACTACCTGCTTCCACGCTAGCTGCCACGAGGATAAAGGACTCACTCTCTGAATCTGTGAGTCCTAATAAACTATTTCTCCTATAAGGTGCCTTGGAAATGGCCGGTCTTCATAGCAATAGAAAAGTAACTAAGATAGGACCAACTCGTCAGGTTCTCATTAGGATTATGTTAAATATTTAGTGCATATTAGACATTCTGTTAATGATAGATTTTACTCAGATAATTAAGCTGTGAACATGTCATAACAAATAACTGTTTTGACTCAAATATACATTTCAGTATTAGACTATTATGATATAAAAAGTATCAGGTTAAGGAATGATCTTGAATTTGTCATTTAAACACATCCAAGTAACCTAAGCTGCCTTAATTTAATACTATTGGCTTCATCATTTTTAATGTAATCTTGACAGTGGGGCTCAGAATCTCAATTCATCCTTTATTAATTGACACCTGTACTTGAATGCTTGTCTGAGGCTGAAATTTATTTGATACAGAATGATAGCTATATCATAGGATTAGTGGCTTACTTCAAAGTCATGTTCTTTCATGATTTGTGTGTTGAAATGAATCACTTGTTTGCGGCTGAAAAGCCCCCAAGGTTTAGAATTCCAACGTGTCTTTGCATTTGAGGAGCGCACAGCCGCCTCCCTGTCAGGTGCCACATTGTCCTTGAAATGGATCCTGCGAATTTGCAGCGTGAGTGGAAGATTTTTGACACTTGACCACACTGCTATTAAAAGAACAGTAACTCTAAAGCGTGGCCACCCCTTCTTTTTCATTTCCAGTTGTTAAATATTTGTAAGGTCTTTTAGTTTCCCTGCCAGGGTGAACTGAGCGACGGATGGCTGCTGAGCCAATAGTCGGGACATCTGGCTGTGTTATTAGGTCCGTTTCTACGCGTACCTGCGTGTGTAGTTTAAACTTGGACACAAATGCTAAACCGCAAACCGCTTCAGTAGAAAAACAAAAGAAATGAAAGAGCGAATAGGATATTTGCCAACCTGGAAAAGGAGATAAGAGGAAGAGCGCAATGCTGATCAGAGAGCATTGCAATACTAACTGCATGAGGATACAATCAGCGGGGAAGCAGGAAGGCCCAGGCACGGAGAGGCAAACTGCAATGCTCAGACATCTGTGAAGTCTTTGTCCGAGTGGATTAACTCACCGGCTTGCTGCAGCCCCGAAAGCATTTCGCCACTGACATTTTTCACCTGTCACTATACAATTTGTTTCAGACATCACTTTTAGAATTAACTTAAAATGGATTTTGGAACTTCCACTAAGGGGCAAAAGAGAAAAACCAACTGACATGGAAGTCACCACAGATCATTTGCAGCAATAACTGCTCTGCCCGCGTCTGATTTCTATTTGCCAAGTAAGCGCTAAGCGCAAACACACCCACGCTACAGCTTTTTTTTTTTCATAAAGATTTTAAAATGATAGTTGAGGTGTTAGCGCCTACACAACTAGAATGTCACGAAGGGGAACAGGCGTTGCATCCTGAAGACACTAGTCCCAGGACTCCTCTCAGAGAGCCTAGTCGCAGGGGCCAGCAAGAAAGAGAAGATGGCATGCGGCCATTAGGCTGGGCTTGGAGCAGGAGAAGCAGAGAGGTACTGAAGCAGAAAATTAAGTGGTCTATGCTGACTTTGAATAATGGCTCTGGGTGACCCTGAATCTTACTACTGGAAGTGTGCACATATTAGAATTCTCCAGTTGTGATCAATTTTCTGTGTGCTGGATGGTTCTCTCGCTGTACGTTTTAGGTGAGTTGGGAGAAACCAGTCATTTAAAGAACTTGGAGTCTCTGCATCCATTTTGCATCCCCTGTGAACTTGAGATTTCCTCTTTTTTCAGTGACTTTCCTAGAGACGTTGGTCCTGCTGTGGCCCTTTGCTCATCAGAATCTAATCATGGCTGTCTGTTCTGCTTTGACTGCATTTGCTAGGCACCCCGAGATTCCCATGAGAAAATCAGAACTGTTAGAGGCATTTGCAGAGCACCCCAGGCACTTGTCCACTGGGCAGACGATTCCCCTGATTTTATCAGTTCTTCCTTTGTTCTAAAACTGCTCTCTTCTATTATCACCACCAATAATTTACCACAAAGAAAGCCCTACCTAACTTGCTGAATGTCTGTGGTTAGACTTTGGTATACTATAGTCACCAAATTCCACCAGTGGTCAGAAAGACACTGCACGGACTCTGTTTTCCCCAGATCAGGATGAAGAGGCACTATTTAACTTTTATTTTTCTGTTTAGATGAAGAAATTCTTTTCAAACAGGTTCCCTTTAAGATTAAATTAAAAACAAACAACTCATGCCATCTCCCAAAGAAACAAAGCATAAGTGTGTTACAGGGGAAGAGATTCAGCTGTCCTGCGGTACCTGGGTGCTGCCTACCCAGATCTGTACTGCCTGCACATGGACCAGGAGATTATGTTGAACTGGAGAGTGGTGTCCATGAGTACCTGAAAGGTAAACCGTTTAAATAATTTTCCAGTGTTTGCTTTTTGTTTTTGGTTCTGCAAAAGGAAAACAAGGATATTTTTAATATGTTAAAATTGTTATTTAAACCCCAAAATACTAAATCAGGTACTTAAATAGTAGTATCCAGGGGAGATAGGAGGATTTTTTCTTTAATTTAGTAAGAGTCTGATTTCTTACTTCTTCCCTCTAAATATACAATGCTTAGTACATGCATCTCCTTTTCACAAGGTTTAGATCTTTATAACACTGAGCCAGCTCCAAAGCCTTTTACATGCAACAATTGTATTTTTTTAAGTCTTGGATGAGTTTAATTAGTAGCAGACCTATTAATTTCATTTTGCTAGTGTTAAATCATTTAAAAAGCTTAGTGGCTTAAAACAACACATTTCTTGTTTTTCAGTTTTGGAGATTAAAAGTTCAAGACAGATCTCAGTTGGCAATGAAAAAAATCATGCTTGATCAAAAAAATGAATACAAATCAAAAAGACTTGAATATACATTGTTCCATAACAGGTGCTGAAGTGGTCAGTCAGCACAGAACAAACACTTGACCTCACTCATGGTTAGGAAATGCAAACCAAACCGTGGTGTCATGGGATGCGGCTTGCACCCATCGAGATGGTTACTGGATCACAGAACAGAAACAACACAGCAAGAATGGATGACAAACCTTTAAAGCAGAATTCTGACCGTATTCATACTAGTGTTACTGCACACACCCAAGAAGACTGCAAGCAGACAGGGGAATATACATCTGTATACACAGGCTCACACTAGTTAAAAAGGAAAAGCAACCCCAAAGGCCATTACCAAATGAAAAGAGAACATGTGATGTATGTGTATGATCTTAGGAAGAACCAGCAAGGACTGGAGAGTGGAAGTGTGGGGACTCCCCCAAGTTAGTAACATTTTGTTCTACTGTGAGAAGCAGAATAATATCAAATATATTTATAGGTTAGAAAGGAGATTTATAATGCATAAGTCATTCACCTGCCTGAAGTTTGCTCAGGGACATATGGCGAACATAGTTTAGTTTTGGTTGCCATCTTGTAAGACAGAAGATTAAAATTACCTTTATAATTATAAAAGGAAGGAAATTCTTATATCTGCTATGGCACAGATGAGGGCCGTGTGCTAAGTCAAATAAATCAGTCACAATAAGGGGAAAGCTGCATGGCCCTGGTTATATGAAGACCCTAGAGCAGCCAATAGTGAAGGTAGAAAAAAAACTAAGTTATGCCCTCATGGATAATGTTTTAAGTTACTCACACACATGTGCGCATGCACATACACACACAGGCATATACACACATCTAACATTCATGATAGGTTGAAATATAAAAGAAAAGGCTAATGTTTTCAACAAAAATGTGTTTCATTGTATGACATTTAAATTACACAACTATATTAAAAAGTCTTTTATTAGATCTCTATGCCAATAAAAAATTGACCACCTTGTTTGACTAAGACAAATAACACTCATGTGTTTGGGTTGTGGCTGAAATGGTCCGTTTAGATTTAAAAGTCATTTACAATTTGTGTTGACCACATCTATATACTTAAACACTGTATAGAATTTCATAAAAATCTAAGTTCAGTGTGACATTATAATGTAGGAAAGTAGTATTTTCCAATTAATCTTCTCATATCTCTACCAAGCTCCTAAGAAACATCTTTGGAAAGTTAAGCACGCCCTCCTCCTACTCAAAAGAGCACCTGGGACAGGATCAAGCTCATCACCGAGGCCTGATGGTTGGATAGAGAAGAAGCCTGTGTTTGAGAGTTCAAAGGTTCCCATCTTTCTGCCTTGCTTGATGGCCGAGTCTCCTTTGTGAAAAATGCTCTTTCTCCGAGTCTCAGGTGATGGCCACGCTGCCATCCATTCCCTTTTATTTTACACTTCAAAACAGACAAATAAGGACATGGAGGACCCATCGGGGAGGAATACTTCAAAGTCAGTTTTCTGCTTGTCATGGCCTAAATTTGTTCCTTCGGTCCTCAGAGAGACTGGCTGCAAGAGAGAGGTTTGGCTTGAACACTTAAGAAGGGTCTGGAAGTGTGCTTTGTAGCAATTTCCCCGAAGAACATGAATGCTTCCAAGGCAGTGAACACAGAGCCGCATGGCTCATCTCCCTCTGACTCCAGGGGCCTCTCCCCCAGCCTATCAGAAATCAAAGTTCCACCTCACTGGGTGGTAAAACTGCTTGCTGCTTCATCTGTGTGGGGAGACTTGGACAGATTTCTGTAAAGGTGAAGAAGCTGTTACATCTGTAAAAGAAAGAACAGAGAGTAGAGTATGGAGACCTAAGAAAAGAAGAGAGAAACTAAACTTAGCTAGCGTAGAAAGAGCTGAAACATTAATAAGAAAAGAATCTGTGCAATCGGACCGATTTCTAAGGGTAATTTAAAAATGTTTGAAGACAGGACTATGCCCTAGCAATCAGATTTCCAGAATGGAGCTTTTGGCTTCTACTTAGGAAGAGCGTCTAACTTCTGGCCTATGAATATGGACAGACTGGGTACAGTTATTCTTTTCATTATGATTACTTAACACTGGTGAAATGCAATCCCTTTATTGCTTCCACGCTGTTCAAACTCCCCGAGCACAACCTTGAATCTTTCACTTATTTTGCTGAGTCTGGAAAAGGGAAGTTGACGTTAATAGTATCTGTCCTCTCGAACACACCCTTTGTGTGTGTGCTGTGGGAAGCACATGGGTGCGTGTGCATGTAGATGGTAGCAGTTAGCCTTAGAGGACTTTGCTCAAGATCTGTCCACCTTTTGTTTGGTTTAGTTTTGCTTTCTTCATTTGTTTTCCCTAAAAAACAGTCTCTCATTTAGACGAAGGCATTACCAATTGGCTTAGACTGGATGCCAACGAGACTCAGGAACCCAGCTGTTGCAGCCTCACAAGCGCTGGTATTACAAGCACACCGCATGCTATCCAGCTGTTTAGGTGGATTCTTGGTACTGAATTCAGGATTCGTGCTTTCACACGTTACCATTTGTTCTATCCCTGAACCCCAACGACCCTTCCTTTATGTTTCTCTGAAATTTGATCTTCTTTGCTAAACTCTTTGCTCTAGCTGTCTGGACTCTTAGGGGATTAAATAAAATAATACGCAGAAAACCACCTAGCCCACTGCCCAAACTTTGGTCTTCTTAAAATGTATGTTGTTCGGTCTTTTACTTTCCTTCTTCCTGATACTGTAAATATCTGATTCTTACTTCATTACTTCCTAGACTGTAACTTGCTTTCCGAAAGTCCCTACAAGCTTAAACTGGTGGGCTTACTAAGTGCACGCCCTAAAGAACAACACCCTTTGTGGATGGCTCACTTGAGAGGCATTGATGTTAGCAGCATCGTTTCAGATATAAGTTAAGGTTACCACTGAGCTCACAATGGCGGCTTGTCTGTCCTGATTTGTGAGCAATTACCTGAAGTGGAAAAGCAACAATATAGGACCATAAAGATCTACTGCTGTCTCTGAAGATACTGATGGTAGGGAATGAGTGGGTACAGAATACTGCCCACACCATCTCCCCACCTAAATTTAAGTTGCAGTGAAGGCAAATGTTGTAACTCTTAGGAAGATCATATGGGAATCCACTCAGTTCCTAAATTAAATAGTTATCAATTGCATGAAGTATGCTAAAAATTAGAGATGGAGTTGTGAAAAATGCACACCATCTTTATTTTTATGTTTTGATAAACCTGTAGAGTTCACATCAAGACAGTACAGATAATTTTTGTTCTTAATGTTTTTAAGTTTTAGGACCATTTCAAACAACTCATTAGCTGACATTACATGCGTTCACATTGATGGGATATCATTACTACCACCCATCGATGGCATGTTTTAATTTTGCTAAAATATAACCTTATACCTGATGAGAAATGATTCTCTTTCTTTCTCTTCAGCTAAATGAGACAATCACCATTGTATTTTCTTTCATTAATTTGACTTCTCTAGGGTCTTCTTATAAGCAGGGCCACATTATTGTGACTCATTTATTTGACTTAACTCATGCTCCTCATCTGTGCCATAGCAGATATAAGAATTTCCTTCCTTTTATAATTATAAAGGTAATTTTAATCTTCTGTCTTGTGTCAACCAAAACTAGAATACATTCTTCATATGGCCCTAAGCAAGCTTCAGGCAAGTGAATGACTTATGCATCATAATTCTCCTTTCTAACCTATAAATATATTTGATATTATTCTGCTTCTCACAGTAGAATAAAATGTTACTAACTTGGGGGACTCCATACACTTTTGTTCTCCATTTCTCTCTGATTCTTTCTAAGATTGTATGCATATACCACCTGTTATCTTTTCATTAGGTAATGGGCATTTTGGTTGTTTTGCCCTTTAGCTGTTGGGAGCCTGTGGTATACAGATGTATATTCCCCTGTCTGCTTGCAGTCCTCTTGGGTGTGCGCAGTAACAAAATTTTGGAATCATGTTGTAATTCTGCTTCTTTAAAGGTTTGACACCCATTCTTGCTGCTTTGTGTGGTTTGATAGCCATCTCTGTTTTTGTAAAATCATATCATGTTCCATGTAACTACTCTATTTGCATGGAGTGATTTCTATATCTGACTTGAACTAGGTCATAGAGGAGGATGTGCCTTATTATCTGAGCTACAGTCATGGAGATCAGGCTTTTCCAGGACTCTCCTTAATTTCAGGCTTTGGCTGAAGAAGTTGTCCTTCGAAATGATTTTTCAAATGCTCGATTCATGACATCACTAGGAAAATTAAGTTCTAAGTGTTCTGATAGGGGATTTGAAATGCTCTATTTATTGACATGCTGCCAGGGGTTTCTTTCCCTCGCAGTCCTGCAGCTGTTCAGTCCCAAAGAATCACACAGGGGTCTATATTAGCTATAAACTGATTGGCCTATGATCTCAGGCTACTTATTAACTCTTATAACTTATATTAGCCCATAATTCTTGTGTGTCAGCCACGTGGCTTGGTACCTTTTTCGGCGAGGCAGTCACATCTTCCTTCCTCTGTGTCTGGATGACAACTGCAGACTCTTTCCCCTTCCCAGAATTCTCCTGTTCTTATTGCCATGCCTCTACTTCCTGACTGGTCACCCCATCTATACTTCTTGCCTGGGTGCAGATAATCAGTGCTTTTATTAAAATAAAACAAGTGACAGGATAAAAGACCATTGTCCCACAGCATTGAAAGATTTTAAAGAGACCAAAGTTTACAGACGTAGATTCATCAGGACACTGAGCCCATATTAATGAAGAGCCTTGTTGGATGAGTTCATTGGGATTATTTTAAATTTCTATTTATAATATTCCAACCTAAAACAAACTAAGATTCCATATATCTCAGAGCATAGTTTAGGCAGGTGAATGGCTTATGTATTCTAAGACTGTGTTCCAGCTTAAATAAATACATTTGATGCTACTTATTTTCTCACAGAAGAATAAAAAGTGAACAATTTTGTGAGTCCTGCTCTTTTACTTCCCATTTCTTTGTTGTTCTTTATAACATTTTCTAAGAACTAACCCCTAAAAGACTCAGGCAATTCAGCTTGAATAACCACTCAGAAACACATATGCTCACTCAAAATAGCCGAGCTCCTTGATTCTGCAAAATGTAGTTGGAAAATTCCCAAAGATGAGATTCTTGTAAAATAGGATGCTACAAACTGTCTTTCATTCATACCAATGGATATTTTTTCCAGAATCACATTCATCTGCACATTTCTTTACATAAATATTTCCAGTTTTAAGAAATGGTAGAAATTTACTCAGGATGATTTATATATTTCTATATTTTAATGTTGAGAGATAAACTTTTAGTCTATTCCATCAGAGATTTGAAGCTTTGTTTAAATATTATGTTCTCTGCTCATCTATAATTTGTTAATGTAACTATTTAAATGTAATGAGATAGATCTAAATAAAATGTAAACATACAATATTTGTTTACATAGTTAAAATATGCAATATGGTGCAAGGTCTAGTATGATGATCAAGTATCATTATTGTTCATACACCTTTAAAATGTTCACTGAATATGAGGTATGTTGAACATTGGATTAAGTGCAGCAATAGTATATGAAGTATTCTCTGCCCTCACAGAAATTGTAGAAGCAAGGATTCTAGCAGGGAAGAAACTCCAGGGAACCCTCTTTAGTAACATACTTATTAAGACCACTGGGGTCAGTCTTCATAAAATCCAACTGAATTCTGGAATCTTCTTTATGAGAGGCAAATGCTGTTGCTGGGATAAGTAAACATGACACGCAACCAAACTGGAGAAACTGAATTCAGGGTTTGCACAGATGAAAAGCATCACTTGCAGGGAAGCAAGACAGCTGGCTACTCGTGAGGATGATGCTTGTTAAATAGAAACAACCTCGTGTGAAGAGGGAGGGTTAGGAATACCAAGAAAGGTGTAACCCTGAAGCTCAAGTACACGGCACAAGCTTAACATGAAAGCTATTACATATGACCTCAGGGATGACTCCTTGGTATTGGAGAATCAGCTGGGGCCTGCTCTTCCCGGGAGGAGACTTTTTCTCCCACTCACAGCATTTCTTAGTTGCCTCGAGTTCTTTATCTAGGATGGAAGCCTCACGAGCTTTCTGGCTTCTGTGTTAGCATGTCCGTTGTTGTCATTTTTGTTCAGTTCTTGTTTAGGCGGCCATGCCAACAATTAGAGAAAAAGAAGTCATGGAGCTGAAAGAGATCAAGTAGAGATTATGAGGAAAGGGTTGGAAGGAAGAAAGGGAAGGACTAGAAGAAAGGGTCATGGGTAGAAGACCTGAAGGAGGAGATGAAGTACATGTAGCTATAAGAACAGCAGTGCCCAAACCTGGCTCTCGTACTGGCACTTAATTCAAATCCTGTCTCCTAACCCTACAGCCGCATGCACATCTACAGCCTGACGGAAGAAGCACATTCTGAACATTGACTCTATTTTGCTTCAGACTCTGATGTCCTTTACTTTAGCTTTCAATCCAAAGTTGCGAGGCATATAAAAAAGCTAGAAGGGAAAATGACACCTTGTCAAGAAACAAAGCAGACAACAGAAACAGACTAGGCACTTGAATATTCAGACAGAAACTTTAAAATGAATAATTAGCATTTTAAAGTATCCAATAGGAAATGTATGCATAAAGAGCTGGGTTTTTTTTTAGACAGATTTGATGTACACATGCATAGTAGAAGTGTCGGAAGCACTGTTAGAGGTTAAGTGTTTGCATGAGCTTAACATCAGAAAACACAGAAAAGGGACATCAGTGAACACTGTAATGCTCCAAGAGAGACTACCTTAAGCTTATCAAAAAGTATTAAAAAGAGTGAAAAAATAGCATTAGTGGGTAGGTATCCAGATAGATAGATAGACAGACAGACAGTTACGGCTAATAACTGCTAAAATGTAAGGCAGTTGAAGTCATGGATTTAAAAAAGGAGAAAAGAGAGGAATAAAAACAGAATAAATTTTGGAAGACATTAATAGTCAATAATTTTCTAATATTAACTAACAATTCTTCACAAGCTAAAAGGCTCAGAGCAAAACCCACATAGGCATGTCCACATAAAGTGCTCTTTAAAGTTTCTGTGATATGCTGATGCCCTAACCTCTAGTACTACTTTACTGCAACTGACTTTGGGACTAAATTCTCTACCCAGATGTTCAGATTAAAATGAAGCCATTAGCGTATACACTAACCTGCAATGTCTGGTACCTTTATGAGCAGAGGACATCAGATCATAGAAATAAAAGGGACATGGTGAGAGAACACAGAGGTGGTGACCACATAGAAGGCAAGAATAATGGCCTCCAAAAGAAGCCTGCTCTGTTGATACCGTGAGCTCACACGCAGCTTCCTGAATGTGCGAAACTCAACCTTGGTTTTATTCAAGTCACTCAGTTTGAAGACTTGATTTTGGCAATCTGGGTCAACCTAAGACAAAACAGTCCTGAAAACAAACCTGAGAGTACAGAAGGTACTCAGCAGAAATACAATCCCTCCCTTGATCAAAGAAACACAGAAGCAAATGAAGCAAAGTTTCATAGCAGTCTTTGCATGAATGAAAACATGGCATTGGAGCAAACAGCAAAGCTCCTGAAACACCTATTTCCCACATCCTATAGCCAGCAAAAATGACTTTCCAAAAAGAACACAAACAAAAACAAAAACGAAACCAACCAACAAACCAAACAAAAACAGCTGAGTCAAATCCATATCAGAAAGTGCATTTTGTGATACATTTAAGTAAAATATTTAAGAAAGACAAAAATTTAGAACCATGTAGAGAAAAGAACATCTGGAATGTATGTACAAAATACTTTTTTTTCTTTAAAATCCAATTGAAGTGATTGTTCAGCTATGCTAAAAGTAGTGGAATTTAGGTGCACAGGGAGCTAAAATGTACAAATTCAAGAAGCAAAAGCACAAATGAAAGCATGCTGTCCCAGTGTTTCTGTTGAAAGTAAGACAGAGATTAAAGAAGATTCAAATTGTTAATATCAGATTTGAACAAGAGGACATCACTACAGATTTTATAGATACTCAAATGATAATGGCTGTCAACAGCCTGTTATGGAACATATGGCTGTAAGTTTGACAATGCATGTATAGAAGAAAATGCTGCTGAAAAACACACACCGTTAAAGCTCACTCAGGAAGAAAAGGATAAACTGAGCAATATGCAATGAATGAGACTGAATTTGTCGTCAAAGCCATTTGTCAACCAAACTTCCTGCCCAAATAGTTTCATTGTGACTTATATCATACATTTAAGACGAAATAACACCTACTTTACATAATTCAAAACATTTTTAAAAAGGCTACCAGAATTGAGAAAGGAATTAAATCTATAATATGTAGGCATAATATATATTTAAAAATTAAGTGTGACTCTATATAACAGCATCCAAATGTTGAAAACTGAAAATTAATAAGGTGCCATTTGCAACAGCATCAATAATGCGAAGTGCTTAGGGGATGTATTGGGCACAATTGAGTCTCAAGTCTATGCATGGGAAGCTGCATGACATTGCTGAAAGAAATTAAACATCTAAATAAATGGAGAATTCACAGACACACTCCATATAATCATTTCCATTGTTCCCCTAAACACTTGAAATACCTCTTAGCATTTTAGTTAATATTTAGAGAATTTCATGCAAGGTATCTTAATCTTAGAAACATGTAACTCCTCTGTTCACCTCCACTCCTTCCAGTTCCAGCCTTTCCACCCCTTTGTGCTCCCACACCGTGCCTTCTTCTTTCTCATATGAGACAGCGGCTTTCTTGGGCTTTTGATTCTTAGACTCTTTCTTCGCCTTCTTCTCCAATATTCCCTGAGCCTTAAGTGCAGGGGTCGTGCTGTCCATGCACTCACTGGGGACAGGCACTCCCCAATCAGATGGTCTCTGAGTTTTACAGTTGTGACTTTCTGTAATCCTCTCCATCTGCTGCAAAAGCTTCTCTGATGAGCGCTGACAGCTACTCCTCTGTGGGTATAAGGGTAAGTATTTAGAATGCAGATTGGAAACATACCTGTTTAGGAAGCTTGGCGAGGCAGGTTCTCCTCTAGCTTCCTTGACTTCATCAGTCACGGGTGGTGAGCTACACTTACCATGCCAGGCATGGATTCCTTCCTACTGGGTGTGCCTTAAGGTGAGTGTTGATTTCTCCCAGAATGTAGGTGCCGCTATCGCATCTTTCAGAATACTTACCACACTTTCACTGTTGCATTCTGCTGGTGCTAATAGTTGGATAAGACTACTGGTTGCTTTCCTCCATTAGGAGCTGATGTGGCTCTCGATTCTTCTTTAACTACCAGGGCAGGTCTTTGGTGACTGTGTTTCCAGGTCAAACCCAGATCAGTTCCTCCAAATCCTGACACTAGAGTCAATGACATCTTCAGCAATAGGGTCTCGCCTTCTTTTTCTGAAAAGCAGAAGGAGAGTAGCATTAGTTTGTTGTTGTTTGGGGAGGGGTTTAGACTCCTCTGACCAACAACTGGAAGGACGCTTGCCATGTCTGTACCGAATGCTTCGTTAGATACTCTGTATTTTTTGTTTGTCTGTTATTTGTTGGGTGGAAGGGGAAATCATTGTATCTCCAGCTGCTATAGCTTCAAGGTGTGTGTGTGTGTGTGTGTGTGTGTGTGTGTGTGTGTGTGTGTGTGTGTGAGTGTTTATGTGTGGAGTGAGTGTGTGTATTTAGCAATAATAATTGGGGAAGATGAAAGTGTCAATTTGAGTAGGGAAACAGGAAAGAAGTTGGAGGGAGGGGACTTGAGAGCTTTGGAAGGAGAAAAAGGAAAGAACAACATTTAGTTGTTTTTTAAGTAAAAGTGTATAATTTTTTAAAAGACTTATAAGCAACTGGAAAAACAAGGGTCTCTGTTTTTATATTCTTCTAACTATAAGAGAAATAACGTTTAAAAGGGGTTAAGCAAAGTTAAGAAACGAAAGTGTTTGTAAATATTTACTCATTTTCTAAACTAGTTACACTGACTATAGCTTTAAAAAATGATCCAAATTATTCCCAAATATTAGCAGCAAAATCATTTAGGAGGGAATGTTTATTTAACATAGATTTAAATGTTTTTTTCTGATTCTACAATATTCATTCTATTTTATAAACTGGGAAACATAATTACGATTACTAGTAAGATAGAGCTACAATTTACAATATATGTATTGGTAACTTTTCTTCCAAACATCCAATTCCACCAATATTTCCTAAGCTCGTATCCAGAGCCACTGATCATCCCAGCAATGTTAGATATATCAGCGAACAAAGCAAGAAACGCAATCTGTATGAAGTTTGTATCAGAGCAAATAGATAATGAGCCATAATTAAAATACAGTACATACATATTAGAAGCTACTGGAGCCATGACAAGAGAGGACATAGCAGAGGGTAGTGGCAAATGGCAGCATACTTAAATAGACTAGTCAAGAAGCAGACAATGAGACTATGCCAGACTTAAAAAGTGGGTGAGCTGGCATGCAGAAGCTGTGCTTTTGTCCTCAGGCTGTGTGTTTCTAAATTTCTAGAAGGTTCCAAAATGAGGCCACTGAGGCTGAAGAAAAGTTAAAGATAATTTGAAAGAAAATACAGGCGAGGGAGAGAAAAGAAGAAAGGTGGCATCAATCTTGAACTGTTGATTACATAGTGTTTGCTAGGCTGTGGGAAGGCCTACTGTTTTTCTTTGAATGAAATATGAAATTAGTAATTCTTCCTTCTCATATTCAAGGAAAATAATAACTAAGGACTTCATTGAGAATGGATGTTTTCTCACTGAGTGTCCAGAATATAGTTCCCCTGTGGCCTCTGCTCACTGGAGATCTCCTCTGGATGTTAGGGCTTCCTTCACAATCCTTTGATTTACTACGCAAGTATTAAATATACTATATCATCATGCAACATTAAAATCTCTCTACACATTCTATATCTTTTGAAGGCAATAACTCTGTCAGTTTCCTGATATAGTTAGTTGACTCATGCAAAGACTCCAAGGAAACTTGGAAATGAACAGGATCTTTTGATTTTACATTTATGCAAGCTCCTATACTCCAAGACATATTTTACCTTGAGGTGGCAACAAGTGACTTATCTTGCCTGCCTTAATGTGTGATACTCTAGTTTAATGATTCTGCTAGAAACGTTTCTATGCTGTTCCATTTGGGAAGTGCAAAGCCGTTGCACCTCCATATTGCTGAACAGTGAGGGTTCACATTTCATGTCTACTCTAGCTCTCTCCTCAACCCTACTTTCTCTGTATTTGCACTGCTTTTAGGGAATGTATTATGCAATATTCTGATACCAGGACTCCTGTAATGTTTGTATGGCATTGTGGACATCCTACTATATATCTTATATGATATATCTTTTCACCACATTTCATAGTTTTATTTTCATTAAAAGTTGGTGAAAATCAGGTTACCTATGTGATTTATAGTTACACTTTGGGGGCACTGTCTTAGGGAACTCATTTACAGGTTGCTTCTAAGTCTTCATCACAGTTTTTTTTTTGTTTTTTTTTTTCACAGCATCTTATATTTGGAGAGTCATTCATGGCCCATTGGGAAAGGTTAGAACTATAATTAGCCTTCTCTCTAGACACTTGAGCAACGGAATGCATGAAGGTTAGTAACAGCTTCCCATTAATTGCTCCCTCATGGTTTTACAGGAAAGCCGTTAGCTTATATGCCGGGGCTGCTCCCCATAGCATCCCTGCGCTGACATTTGAAGCAGCGATTAGAATGTCATTGCTTTCCGATGTCTAGTTGTTATTCAGGGGACACGTTGGAAGTCTCTCCCCTTGTACTGCAGGGATCACAAATTCAAACACCAAAAAATACCATCTCTGCTACTTTATCATCAGAATATGCCTTTTGAAAGCGGGTTTGTTCTGAAAACTGTGTGTGCACTGGACTCTGTTCAGCACAGTGTCACTGTCTTGTCTTTCAAACTAATGGGAACAAAGCAGAGTCATTCTTTATGTGCAAAGCAGTGCACCCCAAGGGCAAAACATCTATCAGTATGAAAAATAGTCAAGTAACAACCAAGAAATTGTGTTTTGTGGAAGCTCACAGTTTGATTGTATGTTTGAGCCAGCATACTGCCATGTTAGTTTCACAAAGCTTTGAATGTAATAGTTTCTTGCTCAGATGTCTTTCTTATCATTTACACTGCCTGAATCCAACTATTCAGTTTGTCTTGTCAGTACTTGCCGGTAACTCAGCTAAGACAGAGATTTACTAGGCTAGAGAGCACAATTATCCTGTCTCAAAAACAAATTACACCTCCAAAGTCTGGCTTTTTTCTTCATCCAACTCATTTATGTTTGGAAAAATTTCAGTGTAGACAGCATGCAGATAATCATGTTTGGGTGAAAATTGCAAACTAGTGCTGCCTTTTCTTGCTTCCTCTTGATGCATGCATAGGTATCAAAAGATTTGTGGTTACAATAACACACACACATGACCTGATTTGCATCATTTATCACATTCATAACAAAATCTACAGGGTAGAGCATATGCCTGGCACTATTTCAGTTTCTGGTTTCATTATTATTATTATTATTATCATCATCATCATCATCATCACCATCTTCATCATCATCATTGGTATTATAGATCATTTTTAAATGAAAAGAGAAGGAAAATCTTCAGGTATCAGACATTTTGCCTTCTCTTGAAAACAAAAACATTACTTTTATGCCTCAGGAGATTGGTAAGAAGTAGTTTCAAAATTAAAATAAACATGAGGGAACTGGAATGTGGGGCCAATGGGATGAAGAAGCTTCCAAACACTGCTGGAGAACAGGACCGGAGAAGAAATACAGTTCCAAGTGGGATTACTGATGAGAAATGGAATGTGGCATAGATTTGAGTATCTAAATGGTTAAAATTCAGATTTTCAGAAAAAAAATCGCTGTCTTCACTGACTACAGGAATTTTTAAAAATAGGTGTGGAGTTTTAAGGTGAACAATTGGGCACTGGCATTTTCTGCTTGGTTAATTAGTTTTGAATACATTTGCTTTCCTATAATTATGGTTCTAAGGTTAAAAGGTGCACTCTGGTAGTCTTGAACATAGTTTAGTCAACAGTGTTCAAGAAGGCAGACTGATTGTAGAGTTCCTGGAGGCAATGAGATAAAGTGACACCTGTGTACCTGGCAGTTCAGGCCTGCAAGTTTTAGGTCCCTTCCTGCAAACCAAAGAAGGAGGAAACAAATGGCCTCGTAGGATCTAATGAGTGGGCTGAGAGCAGAGGATGTGAGAGGTTTAAAAGGGGTGAGATTAAAAATAGGACAGAGCTGAAGACAGACTGAGCCCAAGAGCCCTGGGTCATTGTGCTAATTTCTAGTGAGGACTCAGTGTGTCGGAAAGATGCAATGAATGCACTCTCCTAAAGAAAAACAAAGGGTAGACTGAGGCTAGGTGGATGGACTCTTAGCAAAAGCTTTCTGAAGTGAAAACTCAGGTTGTGGGAGAGAACATGGGGGAAGGGATGGCTGCTGTAAAACCAGCCTTTTGGCCAGGCAGTGGTGGCACACGCCTTTAATCTCAGCACTCCGGAGGCAGAGGCAGGCGGATCTCTGTGAGTTCGAGACCAGCCTGGTCTACAAGAGCTAGTTCCAGTGCAGGCTCCAAAGCCACAGAGAAACCCTGTCTCGAAAAACCAAAATAAATAAATAAATAAATAAAAATCAGCCCTTT
>JAQHUG010000092.1:5988681-6026436 GCA_028555095.1 Dicrostonyx torquatus
GATGTGACACTCTTTATTGACTCCTCATGGGAGACCTCACCATCTCTGAGGAGTGGATAGGGAGAGGGGTGGGGAGAAGATGGTGGGAGCAGCAGGACAGGAGGGCAGGAGAAGGAACTTGAACTTGTATATAAAATAATATTGTTTAAAAAATAAAAAAAATGTGAGTAGCCAATAGAGAAAAACAGCAGTTTCATAGAAAACGGCATCAAAGTAGTGCAAAAACAGAACAAACCAAAGAAGCACTGTCAGCTCAAGGGCTAACAAATATTCAGAAGATGTCAACCAAGGAAGCCCTTTTCAGGAAGCCATTTGAAGTTCTCTATAGAACAGCAGCCAGAGCAGAGCGTCCTCTTGGATGAGGCTTTCAGGGTTAAGCACAACAGCAGATTGATCACATCGTCACCATGGACATTTATGATCATGCAGCAGGGACTGACTGGGGAGCCTGGCGAAGGCTGCGAGAGGTCACCATTGAGTCCGAGAAGGAGGGCCTTGGTTCCCCCTCTGTGGAAGAACTCTGGCTTCCCTCTCCACTGTAGGCATTTTTATGTTGTGGAAAGCAATAGTCACCCCTGTTGAGAAGAGTGCACCTTCAAGCTGTTGTTGGGAACCACAGTGTTTTTATTTTGGTCGGTTGGCTGTTTTCCCTCTGCACACCCAGAGTTAGAGGGCCAGTCTGGCCCAGAAAATTGTGTTTTGAAGAACACTTGAAATAACCCATGGGAGTGTGAGACGGGAGGGCTCTCCTTATTCTCAGATTCTGCTTTCAACAAGTTTAAACAGCACATGATCATTTATCTACATAATGCACGATATAGTTGTCTTCAGAGAAACTGAAGAGACAGACAGACCGATGTAAGGAGTTGACTACCGAGGTGAATCTTGGAAAATCACAGAATCTTGGAAATCAGTGACTCAGACCAAATGAGAGGACTTGCAAAGCCTTCGAGCTAATGATTCAGCTTAAGTTAGTTTAATGGCAGGAAAAGTCCATGACAATCAGGTAGACACTTCTAATGGGGCCTTCAACTGACAGATGAGGGCCAGCCCATTAGGGAGGGTGGTTCGGTCAAATGTCACTTTTATCAAAACAGCAAAAGCAACAACAACACACGCAAAAAAAAAAAAAAAAAAAACCAAACCAAAACCCACCACTCCTGCCACCATCAACAACAAAAAACCCTCACAGAAACAGGACCTTGTAAGACCAAATAAGTGAGTGTCCCACAGTCTGATTACCTTGATCGTTGCATTTAACCATCACACCTGTTGTTCTTACAATTCCTTTTCCTATGTATATTCAGCCGCCATTCTGCCCATCACTGATCTGTACTCCTCTATCATGCCTCTTTCGTCTGGACTGTGGCTTATTGCCTCCTCAAAGCATCTTACATTTTGTTCTGCAATGATCAATAACTCTCCTATAATATAGTAGTAGTCCTGAATCTTAGCTGTATGTCAATTACTTGGAATGTTAAAAAAATATATTGATGCCGAACCTCATTCTAGACAAATTAAGTTATTAACTTGGAACTAGAAACAAGTTTCAACTAATCCTGCTATTGCATAGAACTTGTGTCAGATTCTCAACATCCTCATCAGGAAACTCACAACCATCCATAACTCCAGCTCCAGGGAATCTGGAGTCTTTTTCTGGATTCCTGGGTACATGCACTCGCATGTGCATATCCACGTGCAGAAAGGCACATGGATTTATCATTAAAGTTAAATCATTTAAAATAAAATCATGGTCTCTAGTAGTGAAGGAATGTTTAGCTGGATATTTAAAGTAATTCTGAGATCTATCCAAATACGAGCACTGCGTTTGTGTTTAACCCTAAAATTCGCAAAACAAGAAATTGTTTAATATCAATATTGTTAAACAGAACATCAAATGCCCTGTTCAAATTTATGTGTGTATGTGTGTATTTACTGTAGAACAGAGAACATTTCCAGTTTTTATAATTCTGTGTGTCAAAATGAAACTTCCTAGCCTCAAATTTATGTTATGTTCTTGTCTCTTATCCTTCATCCTTTAAGTAAAGCTCATCCATAGTACCTTGCGGCCTGTATTTATCACATGGTTTATTGCTTAACATTGCTTTCAGAAGTCCTTATTTTTCTATCTTAATGAATTTGAATCTTCCTACTCTTAGAAATTTTACTATCTAATCTATTTATTTCTTAGATTTGGGCAACTTCTTAGGAAAAATATGAAATAAATTTCAATTTCAAGATGGTTTTCGTTCTTGTAATCAATACACTCTTTCCATGATTTTCTTCTTTATAGTTATTTTTTTCTTTACAGCTTTTTGAAGATTTATTCTCACTAAAATATTTATTTACTCTGTTTTATCTCCAAAGAGAGTTTTTGATAATCAGTTCTGATATAGCCCTAGAATTAGTATAGACCCCATGAGCTAAGGGCAAAGTCCTCCACCAGACTTTTATCATCTGGAAACAAGCAAAACCCCTCAGAGTAAGTCCAGGTCATATCCATGTTGAACTAACCAATCACACATTTTGAGCTCACATGACCTCTCAGGCTGTAAAACACGCAAGAATGATGAGCAAAATTTAGGATTTATATGCATTTATGTTAGTGTTTATTGTACCAACTACACATTTGTCAAGGTTTGGAGGACAATGCAAACATAGTATTGCTGCTCTCTCTGTGAGGGAACAAGGCACTTCATCCTCCTGGCCATTAAGCTTTACTGCATTGAGTCTGTTGGGATTTCACTACGTGAGGATCATTCAAGCGGTCACCAGTCACCTGAAAGACAGTGGACTCCAAACTCCCTTCTTTCCTTGGAGGTCGGACTGATGAAAATGTTGGAGTCTGTTGTCATGCCGATAGTCTCTTAGGGGATCTGCTCTCATCCTGAAGTTATGGAGAGGCCCAAGATGAGGGACAGCGGTAGTGTGATAAAAACCTATTCTGCTGTCTTACAGAACATTATAAAGGTTTTGAGATCTGCACTAGGACAAAGATCAGAAACATAGCACATACTATGGTGAGTAGAAGGGGCAGCAAGAGAGTGTGGACTTGCTTAGAAACCAGTAGAAGGCCTGATTTTTCCCATGAGGAGTTACAGTGGTGTAGTGTGTATGGGCTTCTATTTCCTACTGCAGTGATGTATTAGCAACAAGAAACATAAAGAGCATTGATAGCCAATATCTTTATTTCCTCCTCCTCATCTGTTTAAAATTTTCTAGTGGTTCCTTAGGTAGGCAGGGAGTACAATCGTTACAAATTGCTGAAACTTTAAATTTTCTGAATTCTACAATATCACTCCCAGGTAACTACTTATTCCCATTTTATAAGGCTGGTCTCAGCCACAGGTTTCTTTCCTGGGCTTCTCCCGACTGTAATCTGATGAGATTCTAATATGCTAGTAAGGTCCCACATACCTTTGGCATGTATATTCATTCCCCTCTGGTCCCCGAGAAGGCATTTGCTCTGTCTTTCCTTTGCGGTTACACCCTAAGGGAAGTTCCCATATGATCTGAAATACTGTCGTTATTTTCAGGGCCTTTGGTTCTAAATTTCTTTGGAATGTAATTTCTGCAACCATGCTGGCGTTCACCTAAAAATCCCTGCTGAATTTAGCGTGTCTTGCACAGTGGAGCAACAGCTCTGTAATGAGAATATTCACTTCTTCCACACCAAGGCTGTGCTGGTAAAGTCAACTGAATAGTCCTGACATCAGTTCATTTTGTTTTTTATAACACCTATTGTTTATAACCAAAAGAATTCAATCAGTATATGTTGGTAATATAATTATTATCGCCAACATCTTTGGAAGGCAAACTATGTTTCTTAAATGGTATATTTTATTGTCTGTGTTTAATTTCATCTTCATAAGAGATGCATGTAGTGGGCACTCAGATTATTTACCCTTTATTGGAAATAAAACCCTGAGATGTCCTTCAGATGTACTTCTATACCGTACATGGCAGCACTGTGTGAGGATTTGGACCCAGTGATGCATTATAATTGAAGTTTGTTCTCATCTGTAACAGCAACTCTGACATCAGAGCTCCAGCAGAGCAAACAGCGCCGAGAAGGCTACATTCTGAAGACACTGCTAGCACAAAATGAAGGCTTTCCCCAGACCATCTCAAGGGTGGCAACAGCCCGTTGCTGTCTACCAAATGGCTCAACACACTGCTGTGGGCCATCTTGTCTTTTAAAGAGGAATGCATACGTCCATCTGTGGCCTGTGCTCTAGCGCTGCCTTGATCACACCTGATGTGGTGATGAAGTGGGGACATTTAGCAATTGTGTTTAGTGTCAAGAGTCCATCTAGAAAGTCAGAGTTGGAACATAGGGCACGTGAGCTGTAGCCAGAGTAGTCGGGGTGTGGATGTGGAACTGAGAGCCATGTAGCACTGACTGGAGCTGGTGGTTTCAGGGCTCCCACACTTAGTTCCTTTACCTGGCCTGAGGTCTGCACACTGTGCTCAGACAACAGGCAACAGACATAGTAAGTATGCCCTGAGCCTGCCGGGTAATAATGATGGACACTCGATTTATTCTCCTTGGTGGGGGTCTACCTTATCAGAGTACTGCCAAGCATCTGTGGTTTAGAGGGTGATAGTATCAACCTGGGTCAAATAGTCCATATCTTTTATAATCTGCTCAGCTTCTGGGAAATTGCTGCCATTTTCGTCTTCCTATAACCAAAATGTCAGTGCCTCCTACCAAATGGGTTTTGCTCCTTGACTATGAGTTCATAGGCCCATAAAGAAGCTCGTGGGAGTCAAGTTTGCAAAAGCAGAGCAGTGGCCTTATTTTACATTAAAAAAGTAAGTATCGTTTAATAGATGAAAACAGCCCTTGTCAAATAACAGAGCAATGTTTTGTGCCATAAGCAGATTACTCGTTATCGCTTCAGGCACACACAAAGAGTAACTGCACAAAACAGAAGACTCCTTTATACTAAGGAGTGTAAGACAATGAACATGAGGATGCCAGTCCTTCATAGTACAGTCACTGTAACTTCCCAGCAGAGTTGCTATGTCATTAATTCTCCTCATTTCTGCGTCGACGGTCTCAGGGTGGCTGTCCTCTGTAGTAAGTGAGGCTGAGGCAGCAGATGGATAGACACTGAGCTAGGAAAGGGACCCTGAGAGGTACATGCTTGGCTACCATGGCCAAGGAGACTTCCAGAAACTGGAAGTGACTATTCATATACACTGTTCATATATATTTGGGATACTTGTATAGTCATATATACTTGGGGTAATAGCAAGCCAAGGACACTTCCTGAAAAAGCTGTGCTCGCCTGCCTTGCTTTTCCAGTTTCGATTTTAATGATCTTGCTCTCATGCTAGTTTTTAAAAAAGTTTTGTTCTCTTTATTTGTAAATGCCAAAAGTAAAGTTTTTCTGAAACTTGATTTGCAGCCATGAGTGTGCAATGAAGAAGTCCTGATACCCTTGTACCGTTCTTCCACACTGACCTCCTCGTCCTCTTGATACTCCTGTGCAGGTCTCAGACACTGCTGCATTGCCTGCTTGATGCCTGTGTACAGTTCTTTTACACTGACATCATTGTCTACTTGGAAACAGAAAAGCTTGTGGGGAGAAGCCAAACACTTCTTTCACGTGCTGTCAGCCTTTCATTTTGGAAATCATTAGAGACTGTTTCAGCGGAGTGTTACTCCTGGGTTTTAGTTCACGTATCAGTCTTCAAGTGCGCTATGGAATTAATGTTGGTCTTTATGAGTGATATGAGCCTATTGTTCTGATGGGTGAGCTGTAATGATGTAACAGCAGAGTGGCCTCCTGAGGACTGACGGACATGTTTAATTTGATAAAAGATAACACAGTGCAGCTCCAAGTGAAAATGTTTACTGTTAAAGAAAAGTCTTGGCCATAAAAGGATCAAGTTAGCAGGGATTTCTTCTCATTTACATCCTTTTCGTAGGATCCTGAACCAGGCCACAGCCCCTCCTCTGTTCCTAGAGCCCACTGTGTGGATGATTCACAGGGCAGACTCGATCTTGCCATGCCCACAGTCTGCCAGAGACTCCAACTGCCCTGATCCTGCGCTTGTACAAATACAATGCAGGTCAAAGACACTAGGTGTGTTTACAAACAGGGAAATATAGTACAAATTAATGAGTTAGTTTGTGTTTTAACTTCCAGAAAATTGTTTATTATCTAATTCCTGGTAGGCCATTATTGTCTGTTGAGAAATGAACCTGTGTTTGCATATCCAACCTAGGTTTGTAGGTTTCTTGCTCACATCAAGAGCTACCTTGAGAAGCTAACAGCTCTCATTACCATATGGAGTAGAATTTTAAAATCCTAACCTTGGTCATTATGAACTGGAGCACAGAAAACCTGTGTTTGCTGTTTTTTTAAACACAGAACCAACCGTGTAACATGAAGCAGAATAGGTCAGGGGTTGGGGTGAGATCAGAATTTCCATCACTCTGCTTCCATACTTCCCCTTTAGAGACTGTGTGACTGTGAGAAAGTTCATTGACTTCTCTGGTCCACAGACTGCACTACGACCCAATAAAAAGAAAGTTATTTGCTACTTCATTTTTCAGCCAGAATCCATAGCAATTCCTTGAGAACAATTACATTAACTTATGCATTTATTAGCAATATGGAACAAATGCCAAGGAGGAATAATGAAGACTCAACAAACGTCTCTGGAATTGTAAGTGAAAGAGCAGATGACTGAGATGGAAAACGATGGTTCATTTATTTATTTATTTGTAATTGTGTGTCTGTGTGAGGGGGTCTTGTTGGGTTTATGCTGCTATGATGAAACACCATGGCCAAAAGCAGCGTGAGGGGAAAGGACTTATTTAGCTTATGTGTCCTGATCACAGGTTATCATGAAGATAGGCCATGGCTGAAACTCAAGCAAAGCAGTAACATGGAGATAGAAACTCAAGCAGAGGCCATGGGAAAATGCTGCTTACTGCCTTGCTCCCCATGGCTTGCTCAGTGTGCTGGCTTTCTTCTATCATCCAAGGCTACCTTTCGAGAGGTGGTACCACCCATAATCCGCTAGGCCTTGGCTTACCAATCCTTAGTCAGGAAAATGCCCTGTAAACTTGCCAACAGGCAATCTGATAAAAGCACTTTCACCACTGAGGTTTCCTCTTCCCAGATGGTGATTGCTTGTACCAGCTGGACAAAAGCTAACCAACACAGTAAGCGCACACTGGGGCAGCTGCCTTTGGAGGATGATATGTCCCACCCCTGGAGCTGGAGTTACAGGTAGTTACAAACCTCTGGTCATGGGGGATGGGAACTGAACTCAGGACCTGTGCAAGGGCAATATACAGTTCTGACCATTTCTCCAGCCCTGATAGATTGATTTTAAAGAAAAGTAAATTCACATTTTACTTTCAGTGTGTGATGTGGGATTTCCCTCTGTATGTTGTGATTACCATTAATGAATAAAGAAACTGCTTTGGACCTATGACAGGGCAGAACTTAGCTAGGTGGGGGAAACTAAGGTAAATGTTGGGAGAAAGGAGGTGGGGTCAAGGAGAAGCCATGTAGTCCACTGGAGCCAGATGGAACTTTTGCTAGTAAGCCACAGCCACGTGGTGATACACAGATTAATAGAAGTGGGTTAAATTAATATGTAAGAGTTAGCCAATAAGAAGCTAGAGGTAGTAGGCCAAGCAATGATTTAATTAATATGCTTTCTCTGTGATTATTTTGGTTCTGGGATGCCAGGGCAAAAAAGTGACCTGCTGCTACAATTGTGTATAACATATACCTGATACCATAGTTTCTTGTAAAAACTAATTACATAGCTGGTTAGTCAATTTGTATCTGTTTTGGTTATGTTCAGAATCATCAAAAAGACTTGGTAATTTGGTAAATCAACAAAATCACCATCCTGAGTCCATAGTATTTATTTTAGTGAGGTCTCTGTGGGTCTTAGGTACTGCTTTTGGTGACAGTAGCTACTGGTCTAAATCCATCTCTGAGAATAACTCTTTGTTCTGCTTTTCAAACACACACAGGTGTTTATCAGGCACTAGTCTAGCATCTTGGAAACATTGACTCAGGACTCTCCCCAGATCCCCTGTGGGGTACGGTGTGCTGCTGTTACCATTCACACTTTAGTAGGAAGGAGCCTGCTCCTGGAATGGTCTACACTGACCTGAGGCACGTAGCTCCAGAGTAGCGTAGCAGCTCTCCAAGGCGGCCACGCCCCCAACTACTAGACTCTCCTCCCGACTGGCTGGTCCTCTTCTGGAATGGTTTGTGACCACCCATTAACTAACTAGAACGAGCTCTGAATAAATCCTCTTGGATTATGCAGCTTTTGTTACGCTCCTCTGGACACCCAACACACCTCTAATTGCAGGGTGTACAAAAATAAAAAGGGGCTGTACCGCTCATTAAATGGACATTAAAAGTTAATAGAATATCTGGACAAGGGAGCGATTGCCACCTGTGGCCTTGAACCACGGTGTTCTTGCTTTTTTTTTTTCCTGTAGAAAGAGAGAGTGAAACAAAGCCTTGCATGTAAGCTTGTTTTAGACAGTGACTTGAGATAGTATTTCCCTGGTTTGGCTTTTCCACTTTTGGGTCCAGGCTTATATAACAGTTCTGTGAAGCAATCCTCCCTATTCAGGTACCTGGAGTAGGGGTCTGTACACTTTACCTTCTACCTTACCAACCAATATTTTTTTTTCCATTCGCACGGTTTTTATATTGCTTTGTTTTCCCTATCTTTTATGTATAATGCACAGTAGACAAAAATTTTCCATGAAAGTGAGAATTCCATCTGATATTAAGAATTATGCTCCTGGAGTGTATAATTCAGTGTAATCTAGATGACATAGCACAACACACCCCTGTGGACAGAATGATTTTAAAATATGCAAAAGAAGACAGAGTTCCAACAGCTATCTTAAAGCTGTGGTTCGTTTGATAATGCAGTGAGCTGGGTAATCCTCGGGAGTTTCTAATTACCTCGTCTTTCCATGTGTAAAATAAGCACGACCTAACACACGTTTCACAGGATGGCTGGGAATGAAGGCAAGGCCTTTGGGGACTGCAGCCATCTTGTGTGTGTTCGTCTTGGAAACCCTTAGCATGGTTTGGGGTATTCAGATATTTGCCAATAGGCATAAGCAATATTCAAATGAGTATTTTTGATGAGAGTTTTATGGGATTGAGGACTTTCTCTTCATTGACCCATTTTTCAAAACTACATCCTTATGTCAGTTTTCTGCTACTATAGCAACCTGTATGCCATCCTAAAAGCTAGCAGTAGGACGAAAGCACAAGTGAGCCTAGAAATAGAAAATTTGTACCTTAGTTGATCCTGTCCTTAAAGGCATGAGATTTTGTTATGTCTTATTGTTTTATAATACATTATCATTTAAACCACTTTAATGAGAGTGCCCAATATCTTAACATCAAAGAAATTCCCTAGGTCCATGCCCTTGTCCCAGTTTTAACATCAAGGAATTGGATTCTTATCTTGTAAAGGTAGACTATTCCTGCCATAATTGTACAATAAGATTGGATTAGACAAGAAGGCATTTCATTCCACATCCTGTTTAGACTCTGATCTGCCAAATCAAAGGTGTGTATATAAGTGTGTAAATTTTATTTTACTTATTCTTAGATACAAAGGAGGGAGAAAAAGGGAAAAGAAGACAGACAGGCCGAGAGATAAGAATAAGTCAAGCTCTGTCTCCATTCTAATAGTTGAATTCTGCTATAAAAATTGTCCCTGATAGCCTATTTATGTTCAGATTGAGTACTTTTCTTTCAAGGGTTGGCCCACAAAATGTGAGGGCATAATTTCAAATAGCCTCACATACATTATTGAAACTACATTGGGGGTAAGTAGGAAATACACCAAGAGAGGAGAGGTGGTCAGTTCTATCACATCCCACACATTGACACAGGAATTACTTTGTTCTCTACAGAAGATGGACTCATAGACACAAGTGGAGAATAGACACTGGAGAAGGATAGGGATATATAGAAGAGGGACCCATGTGGAAAACTGGCACAAGCAGAGATGATCACATTTGGGAGATGGGCACACATGGAGGAGAGATATATGAAGGATGGGTTCCTGTGGAAGGAAGATAAATTATTGGGGACTTGGTACCATCCTAAGTCCCCGCTCAGGGCTCATAAGTAGATGTCTATGGCAGGTGAGAATCTGAGGGTAAAAAATTAACTGAAGTACATTACCTCTGCGTGTTCTTTATTTTTCATGTGAGGGCAAAAAGTAAAATGGAGGGGCATGGAGAAGATAAAAAATAAGGGGAAGAATAAGAATAAAGAAGAAGGAGAATAGGAGGGAAAAAGTAGAAGTAGTGAGAAGAAGAGGAAGAGTAAGAAAGAGAATAAGGAGTGATCTCCACGAGGTTTCTAGTTTTTTTACTGACATAGTTGGGAAATTCCATGGGCAAGGACAAGGATAATATGCATATCAAAATCACAAACAGGGATAGGTAGAACCCAACAAAGCAGTAGTCTGGTGCAGGGGGCCTGACCCAGGAAAGAGCCAGCATTCAAGAGGAAGTAGCTGACATTCCAAACAACTAGATAAAGTTACTAAACATCCCTGAATCTTGGATTCCCCCATTCTTCTCATCTAATCTCTTCAGTGATAACCAGCTTTGGGGACGCCCAGTATTTGTTAGTAAAGGTGGAGCATGCTGCCTTCCTGTTCAGTGCCTGTCTTCTAAAGCAATTTCTCTGTGGTCTTTAGCTGGTAATTTTGTGGGACTGACGTCTATATAAATTTGACTGGTAGAAAAATGAGTGAATGCTATTGCTCTAAGGCCTCATGGTGTGGGGGAATGGAAAGGTTATTCCCTTGCTCATGCAGAGCTTATGCTGTTGAGGTGTTCTGAAGGAAACAATCATGGCTTCACAAGGTTTTTACAGCTATGACAGCGACTTTTCCAAAAGACAGGTAGGTGTTCCCGCAGCTCTGTAAAATGGGTGCTCCATAAGTTACACACTTGTGGATCTGCCTTTCTGACTCTGTCAGCTGTGAATTTACTGTAAAGTCTTGTGGGCTCCAACAATATTTGTGGAGAACATATATGCAAGAAAATGGGCCTATGATGTGGAGGATGGGCACATGTGAAGGTTGAGCCCTTGTGGCGAGTGGAGATGTAAAGAAGATGGACACATGGGAATGGGAAATGTCCATGTGAAGGATGGATACACATGGAGGATGGACATCTGGACACATGCTGGCAGCCATGGAAACAAAATTCTCAGTTGAGAACATCCTATGCTGCTGGAACCAGGAATGAGCACAGGATTGGAGCAGAGGATTATTTGGAGACACCATTGTCAGGCTGACTATTGTCAGTTTTTGCTGTTTAGACAGAATTTATTTGGTGCATATATGCATACTTGTTTCTTTCCAGGAACAGAAAAGGGATAAACAGTGTGTGTGTGTGTGTGTAATATTAGATTAGATATAATCTATTCCCTCAAGACTTTCATAGATTCCCAAGTGATACCGTAATTTTTCTGTTTCATGACTGTTCTGGTGACTTCCTTTGAGCATGATGCCATGTTCATATGTAACTTGGTGGGCTAGGATACTATCCCAGATGAAAACTTCACATGTATATATAACCTGTTCCTTGAAACAGTAATGTATTTTGCAATTGTTTACCTTTTCCTTTTGAATTACTATTTCTATCACAGAGTTTTTAAGACAGTATTTTTCACAGGGTTAGTGAAAAAATGAGAAAGGACAGTTGCCTTCCAAGTGGTCCATGACAGGTATGAATGTTATTAAATAGTTTTTCAGACAGAAAGTTCAAATGCCTGCCTACACTTTTGGAAAGCGGCTAGGGGCTGAATGATGCTGCTCTACCTCCCAATGCAACTTCCTGACATAATGCAGCAGGAGTTATAGGCTCATGAAGGAGTTACTTCACAATACTTCGTGAGGTAATTGTGCCATCCCCATTTTGCAGGCAGAAAAAGTAACTCTGACAGACTTAGAACCTGCTTACCATTATGTCCAAGTAGTCAGAGTGTGAATCAAGTGGATGATGGGCCCTGGGTCCCTTCATTCTCCAAAACCTTTTCTCTAAATGCAATGGGTCAGAAGTGTTAGTGGGTTAGGAAAAAAAAAATCAAAAGCTCATCCAAACAAAGCTAAAATATCTTGAAATAGTTTTCTATGGGAATTAAGACATTAGATTAAAAATGAAAAGCAAATCTAAAATAAAACCATTAGTCCTTGCTAACTTGATTGTAGCTATGAGAATAGGACAATTAGTATAGATTCATTTTATTAACATTTAGAGAACATTTCTTTTCTTTATTCTCAGGGCATCTCCTGAGAAATGGTCGGCAGGCCTGAGTTTAATCTTCTTGCAGGAATGGGCAGTAGTGTGGCCTGACTTCAGCCATAGATCATGTGGCCAATGAACTCTGATCTGTGTTTTGGTAAGTTACTTAAATCTCCATTTGTCTATCCAGAATCATATGTCCATTGTGACATGAAATACAAACAAATTTCTACCTATTTATCAAACAGCTTATTTTTGGTATTTATTCAAAGAATTTGTCAGAGACTACAAAATGAATTCTAATATATATTTATTACGCAGCTATTGTTTCATTGATAGTTTCTGTCATTCAGAGACACAGTCATAAGGCAGAGCTGAGACCATCTGTTGGTACAGTTCCTCTGATTTTCTTACATAACTGTAGAAGGCGTGTACTGATTTTTCTGGAGCATGTTCTATTATTCAGTCTACTTCCTCAGCTAATTCCATCTCCTTGTGCCATGGCTGCCCCAGTAAGGTATACGTCTGGTGATAAGTGAAGGACCTAGACCTAGATTCTGTCCATTCTTGTGTACTTCTCTCTCCATACCTTTCTGCTTTTATAAAAAATTATTTGACTTTCAAATATACACTTGTATGTAGGGATGTAGTTAAGCATGTGTGAAGGTGTCCACAGAGGCAGAGATCTCAGATGTCCCACAGATAGCATTAGAGGCAGTTGTGAGCCACCAACCTGTGTGATAGGAACTGAGTTTGGGTCTTCTGCAAGAACAGGGCATGCTCTCTCTCTCTCTTTTTTTTCTAAGCACATTTTTTTTTATTGATTCTTTGGGAATTTCACATCATGTGCCGCAATCTCACTCATTTCTCAGCCCTTTCATATCCTCTTTTCACCCTTGTAACCTGCCACCCAAATAAAATATCAAAAAATTTTATATTTAAAACAAACTAACTAACTAACAAAAAACAGAAACAAAACACATCTTTCTGACCCCTCTGGACAATGATCTGCTCACAACGGTCATGTCTGCAGCTCTGCCATACTTGGAACACTTCGTTTCTGTCTTTCCGCCCTCTCCATCACATGCTCATCGATTGTAGTGACATTGGAAGCTGCCGTGTGAGTTGCAGTACACCCTTCTGCCAGAACAGCCGTACTTGCAAATGTTCAGAGTCATTCGTTTGGTTCAAGTCCTCTGGTTTCTGCCATATAAATAATGGATCCTCACTGAGTCTTCTTTCAGATATCCTTCTGTTGCCCAGAGTTATGTAGAACCTGTGGCTATGGTTCCTCAGGGATGACTGCTTCACATGCTCCCGCAGCTCAAAATTGGGTGGATGTTTAGGTGGATCAACTCAGGGACCTGGATCTGGCCCAGAGTGGTAGCTGAATAGGTCAGTCTGGGTCTCCATCAGGCCTTTTCTTCCACCCCAAACTCCACCCCAGCGAGGGGCACATCCAGCTCTCCCATGCTCATGCTACAAAGTCCAGCTCACCTGTTCCCACGCCACTGCCTAGTCTTCTGTGTGGCCACTGGCGACGGGCATGCCATCTCTCTGGTGTGTGTGGCAGTCATCAAGAGGCAGGGCTAGCCTCCTGCACCCAACAGTCACTGTAGATCAGCAAAGATGGGGACCAGCTTTCCAGAATACAGTGGCTGATGAGAGGTGGGGCCAGCTCAGCTTGTACTTAATAGGGTATGAGTAGAGGCATTGCAGTATTCTCTGGATGTAAACCCTCATTCTTCTTATTATTGGGATGCTGTTATATATAGGACTTACAAAAATACTAAGCTAATTTTTAGTTTTAAAAGTATCTGATGGGGGCTGGAGAGATGACTCAGCGGTTAAGAGCATTGCCTGCTCTTCCAAAGGTCCTGAGTTCAATTCCCAGCAACCACATGGTGGATCACAACCATCTGTAATGAGGTCTGGTACCCTATTCTGGCCTTCAGGCATACAGGCAGAAAGAATATTGTATACATAATAAATAAATAAATATTTTTTAAAAAAGTATCTGATGTACTTAACACTTATGAATAACATGTTCTGGTTTTTCTTATAAGTTTTACAAAAGTTGAAGTTAGCTTCTCAGAGTTCCGATCATAATATTTATTTTTGCAGAAATCACTCAGATGCTCATGTACGAAACAGAACAAAATCAACTGAGCTGGAAACAGAAATGGAGCAGTGTTGCAGATAATCTTATGATTTTCATAGGCATAGAACAATGGACACAGTCCTAAAGAGATTTACACTGAGCCTCATTACGGCTTAGAAAGATGCTTGTTTTCACACAGTTGAGACCTTGAGGCTGCAGTAATAACACCCCACAGACAGAGACATTAACCATGGCGTGTCAAATGATGTCTTGCTTCAGTTAATCATAACCGGAAACTTGTAGATCTACAACCATTGGGGCTCACTCTTTTTCTCTAATAGCATTAGAAGACTACGTTTAAATAACTTCATATTATTCTTTGTTTATGACCGACAAAATTAGGCATGTAGTAAAAAGCACATCACCAAAATAAAAGTTTGGCACTTTTCAGATGTTTTGGCCTCTGTGGCTTCCTGCTGTCAACTCTGTTCACAGAGTTCCAAACAGAAAAGTTTTATACTCTAGATACTGGAGAAAAAGGCTTTGGGCCTGAGGGTTCTTGGTGACTGCACACACTGTAGTGACACTGGTGGCAAGTTAATCTATGGAAGAAAATTAGATGATGTGAACTTCATCCTGAAAGACAGGGGGTCTTGGCATCTTGTGCACACAACCTAATAAACCACACACACTGCTTTCCATTGCCAAGACTGAGTGGTCAGATGGCAAGCTTGGACTGTTTGTGAAGACCATGGCTTGAGTATCGTGGACTCATTAGAACTCTCCGGGTCTGAGACTGACAAGACCAGTCAAATATCACCTTCACTTATGGTGGACAACTCTAAATGAGTTGACTCTGCATATCTCAACTATCAGATCTTGTCTGTACTTCAGGAGAGTTCCTGAGTTCAAGTGGTTTGCAATACGTATGACCTTTGGTACAGCTCTTTGGATTCCATATTTTCTCATTTTCCTCAAAGTATAGCTGGACTACAAATAAGATAATTATGAATAAAAATTAACAGTAAAAATTGATTATTCTGCCATCAGTAGTGATGATAGAATTCCAAACAGATTAATATCACTTGCTATTATTCATTACTTAAAATGAAGCAGCATTGTAAATATGTTACATTGCTTTTTTAAAAATAAAGAACCATTAGACCTAGTCTTAGACCTAGAATTACTTCCAGGATTTTTGTATGTGTGCTTGTCTCTGGGGGCATTCTCTTTACTGTTGATTGTTATAAGAGGGACTGGCCCACTGTGGATGGTGACACCTTTAAAGGTGTACCTGAATTATACATGAAATGTGTCTAAGAAAGCCAGGGGAATCAATACAGTAAGCAGCATTTTCCACGGTCTCTACTTTGATGATGAACTGCAAAGTACTGAATGACATGATACCTTTCCTACCCATGTTGATTTTAATCATGGTAATTATCTAAGCAAAAGAGAAATGAGCTAATAGATAAATTCACAGGTGATCTGGGTGTGATAGTATGTAACTATAGTTTCTGATACTCTGGAGACCAAGGGTCACTTGAAATTAAGAGTTCAATACTGGGCTGATCAACATAGCAAGACGATGTTATATGTATTATAAAATTCACTTCAATTGTACTAATTACTAGGTTAATGTAGCCTCAAGTTTGAACTCTTGAGGTTTGTATTAATACTGACAAAAAATACAAAGGCCAAAAAGATCAAAGCATGCTAACTAGGAGCAGTCTTTGGAATACTGAATGTGAAGGTATATGTGTCTTTAGGTAGAGCAATTTATACCGACACACTCGTATACAGCTCTCATTTCTTGCTGCACATATACTCAAGTATGTTGTAAAACCTGAGTTCATGGACATTTTTTCTTTAATGTAAATTAGTAATCAGATTTCCATGTGCTTTAGACTGGATTATTTTGACTGATTTAGTAATGACTCACATAAAGCCACTAATAAATATCTCTCAGATAAATGAGTAAAAAACCACAAAGGTAATTAATTCAAGTACATTAACAATATCTGGTAAACAGTTCCTCTAATTGCATGGTTGTCAGAGTTCCAAGACATAAACATGGAAAGATTAAACCCTTAATTTTGCCAAAATTATACATCTATATATCTATAACTATAAAATGCTTTCATGTGTTTATGTCCATGACATTTATTACTCTGAATCTGCATTTTACCTAAGCAGCCCTAAAGTCAGCTGACTTGTGCCTACATAGGATACAATTATTCACATTGCCCGAATCATTTTTACAGAGCTTTGCATGAAATAACACATATTTTCTTAAAACTGTAGCTATTTGTGCAGCTTCAGAAGTAACTACTAATGGCCTAGTTTATTTTAAGTCTCTAAAGATCCAAACTCATGGTCAAAGAAGCTTTCTTTTTCTGTTTGGCAAATTTATCCAACCAGTGTCACTTGTCTTGGCCCATTGTCTGATCCTACAACACAGTGGTTCTCAACTTATGGGTTGTGGCCCGCTTTTGGATTGTATGTCACATATCCTGTATATTAGAAATTTACATCACATTTCATAATAGTAGAAACATTGCAGTTATGAATTAGAAACAAAACTATTTTATGGTTGGAGATCACCACAGTATGAGGAACTATGTTAAAGGTCACAGCATTAGGAAGGTTGAGAACAAAACAGCTGGGGTTAGGTAACTTATAAATTAAAGAAAGCCATCTAGCTCATAGTTCTGGAGTTTCCTGCAGCTCATAAGGCCTCCTGTTATGTCACACCACAGTGAAAAACAGACACAGTGAAAGATGCTGAGCATAAGAACCAACCTATTAGGATTACCTTCTGTTTTGGTACACTCTCTTGAGACTAACCATTAATGCTTCTTAACAGCCCAGTCATTTTGTAAAGACCTTTCTCTCTTGAAGTACTCCTACACTAGGCCTACTTCACACTCTAAACTCAGGTATACATTCAGACCAAGTTGGAGGTTTGTGGGAACTCTGCCAGGCAAGTTTATACACACCATTGTTTAACAAGTTTTTAAAGTATTTAGCACTTTGCACCAATAAAGTATTTGTAGTTAAGATGTGCATATTATTAGGAATAATTCTATGGAACATTTTTATATATGGATGACATGAATGTGTGCTGGTACTCAAGAAGTCCAGAAGAGGGCATCAGATCACCTGGACTGTTGAGAACTACCTGGCATAGATGCTGAGACCCAATCTCCGATATTTTTTTTGATTTATTATTATTATTATTACAAGAAAAATTTACATTTACTCCTCTTGTTCCCGGCCCTCCTGCTCCCCCCACCCCACCGCCCTCCCCCTGCTTTCTTAAGATGAGGCAGGATACCCTGCCCTATGGGAAGCCCAAGGCCCTCCCCCATCCATCTCGGTCTAAGAAGATGTGCATCCATATAGAATAAGTTCCCAAATGGCCAATATATGCAGAAGAGATAGGTCCCAGTGCCATTATCATTGGCTTCTCAGTCAGTCCCCATTGTCAGTCACATTCAGAGAGTCCAGTTAGGTCATATGCTCATTTATTCAGTCCTGGTCCAGCTGGATTTGATGAGCTCCCAATAGATCAAGCCCACTGTCTCTGTTGATAGGCCAGTCCCTCATGGTCCTGATGTCCTTGCTCATCTTCTCCCTCCTTCTGCTCTTCCACTGGACCTTGGTAGCACAATCCCTTGCTCTGGTGTGAATGTGGGTCTCTGGCTCCATCTCCATTCATCATGCGAAATTTCTATTGTGACGATTGAGATATTCAACAAAGTAACTATGGGACAAGTTCAGTTCAGGCACCCACTCCTCTGCTGCCCAAGTATATATAAATATACAAAGAAATCAAGAAACTGGACATAAAAATTCTAAATTCCCCAATTAAAAAATGGGGTAATGATCTGAACAGGGAATTCTCAACAGAAGAAGTTCGAATGGCCAAAAGATACTTAAGGTCATGTTCATCTTCCTTAGCGATCAGGGAAGTGCAAATCAAAACGACTTTGAGATACCATCTTACACCTGTCAGAATGGCTAAAATCAAAAACACCAAGGATAACCTATGCTGGAGAGGATGTGGAGTAATGGGAACACTCCTCCATTGCTGGTGGGAATGCAAACTTGTGCAACCACTTTGGAAATCAGTGTGGCGGTTTCTCAGGAAACTGGGAATCAACCTACCTCAGGATCCAGTAATACCACTCTTGGGAATATACCCAAGAGATGCTCAACCATACTCTAAAAGCATTTGTGCTACTATGTTTATAGCAGCATTATTTGTAATAGCCAGAACCTGGAAACAACCTAGGTGGCAATCTCCGATTTTAAGCACTGAGCTGCCTCTCCAGCTCCACATTTAACTAAAATATGCACTAGGAACCCAAGCATTGTGACTCAGTTCTCTGAAATGTTTGTGTTATTGTAGTGGTCTGGGATGAAAGCCAAACAAAGTATCTGTGAGGTCCACTGTAGCCATTGATCCAGTCTTTTCATGCTTATTTAATGGTGTGGACAGCATTTGCCTTTTGTTCCAACTCACTGAGACAGTTCAAAGTAACTCTGCCCATGTGAAAGACTGGCAAAGTACATGGACATAAAGAAAATGCATGTACAGTTACTGAAAACACAGATTAATACCAAGTACATGAAGCCTTCAAATAAACATTGGGAGTATTGAAAAACAATGGTTAAGAGAACCTGGTTTAAAATCTGACCGATATTTTCATTGAGAAAAAAATACATATTTTTCTGAGCTCAAATTTCTTAGCTCTAAAACATTGCTAGTGTTTCCTACTCATTATTCTTCTAGATGGACATAGTGCTAAACAGACTCCTAATGGTTTACCACTATACTCATGTATTAATGCAGTTCCCAGCTCTTATCAGAGAAACTTCTACTTAAACTAGATGGCGATTAATACCATGGCCTATAACTGGCCAACGTGCAGAGAATAAGAGACTAGAGAATGCTCAGCTCTAAGTGGAACATCTACATCAAACCATGATGGAAGAGAGGGAGGAAAGAGTGCATGAGGTAGAAGCTGTGGATGACCCTATGGAAACAGTGTCTGGACAAAACAGAGCAGCTGATCCCATGAACTCACAGAGGCGTGACAGCATATGCAAGGCCCCAGACCAGATCCCAGCATAGAGAGGGAAGCTAGGCAGGCAGAATATCCACTCCTAGCCAAGGAGTTATTGGCAATTAATTTCTCCTAGGAGATGGGGAAGGGAAGTCTTCTAAGAGACTTCTGGTAAATCAACCATGCTCCAGTGGAAAGCCACATGTCCAAGAATATTTGAGTACTGGAAATTTGACTTGATTGCTCAAAATAACAACAAAACAGTACACTAAGTTGGGTGGAAAGAAACATGAGAGTAGATCTTGGAGGAGTTGGGAGAAAGAGATAAAATGACCAAAACGTGTTAAATGAAAATTTTAAGAACTAAAATCTAAGCTTTGGTAACCCATGAAAGCCAATATTAATGTATGGAAACCTTTGAACTCATCTTCTGCTTGCTTCTGCTGATTAATGACTCTGTGGAGACATTTGGAAGAAGTCATGGCTGAGATCCAATGAGTGACAATATTCTGGGCCAGGGCACCCATTCTGCTGCTTTAGAGATCACAGGATGCTGTGCTGCCTTGTCAGAGGTGTGGTAGTCACTCCCATGACTCCCTGTGTCTAGACTGTAAAAGAGGCTGAGCTCTTCTCTGGCTGATTGAGGAGTGTAATAGAAAGGGCTCCTCAGGGTCCTTCCAGAATTGGTTTCCCCAGCCTCTCTAACTCTTCTGTCATTGAATGTACTCTGTCTAGCACTGCCTTAACAATTACAATCAATAAGTTAGTGATTTCTCTTCTCCCAAAACTTTACAAATGGTTGAGTCTATTGGAAATGATATGGTTAACTGTCTTCATATTTATTTAGCATTTGATATGTAAATTATTATTTTCAGAATTATTCTTCCGCTTTTGTATGTTTCTTTTTCTGCAATAATTTTAGGGCATATCCTGCGAATACTAATTTTGAAGAAATATTTTTCCTATGAAATATTAATTTAATTTTTTAAACTGGAGTGACTATTTCTGTCTGTCTTCAATTATAACTGGAAGCCGTTATCTATAAGAGCCAGAAGATTTGGAGCTAAATTTCAGTCTTTTTTATATTGGCTATCTTAATTAAGTTAAAATAAGTTAAATTATATGAGCCTCATACTATGTCAAAAACTTAAGGATAAATGAAATGTCAGATACAAAGTGTTATAGAATGTTCTCTGTGATATATGAATGATGCAGGATATACAGTGTGTGTTGAGTTGTCAGTGTGTTGAGAGAGTCAACAACAGGACCAATAGCTTACACCTTACAATGAGGTACCTTCTTCTTCAGTGCACAGTTAGTTACCAGTTCCACCTATAGACCATAACCACTGTTTTTCCATACTGCATACAAAGGAAGAAAAGTCACAAAGAAAGATTAGAAATATTAAAGATTGCTGTAGAGACCACTCTTATAATATATAGTGACCTGATCCTTGAAGTCATCAAATGTCGAAAGCTTAGTCCAGTTGTTGAGTGATAATTGGGTCATGAAGTCTTTGATGTGATCAGTATTAATTCATCAGTGGATGCATAATTTGATATTATTATTTTATATTTTAGTTTTTTAAGACAGGGTTTCTTTGTAGCTTTAGAGCCTGTACCAGAACTAGTTCTTGTAGACCAGACTGGCCTCGAACTCACAGAAATCTGCTTGCCTCTGCCTCCACCTCCCAAACACTGCATGTGCCACTACCGTCCAGCAATTTTATATTATTATTGGGACATAGAATGCACATTTTGCAGTGGAATGTAGTTGGAGGAAGTAGGTCACTAGGTCCATATTTCAGGGTCTATATTTGTCCAAGGCCACTCCCTCAGCCTCTCTACTTTGCACTCCTGAGAAGATCTAGAATGCCTACGCACAAACCCTTACACCAATGCCCTGCCTCACTGCGCAGGCCCAGAAGCAACAGAGCTAAGTGACCACAGCCTGAAATATTGGAAATCATGAACAAGAATAAATGTTTTATCTTTTAGCTTATTTTCCTCAATGTAAGAAACAAGTGTAACTGTCTATTGTAAAATAAAATCTGTTCTCTTCATAGCAGTTATAACTGGGAACACAACTGAAATGCCTTCCTCAGCCTCTCCTGAAGGATTTCATAGCCAGTCGAAGGTGAAAGGCTGCTATGTGAGCCACTTATAAGTTAGGTTGTCAAGAAAGCAGATGTGTTTGTCTCATATTTTCTGAGTGGATGCAGATGAAGACGGAACCTAGTTCACATAAAGATAAAAAGACTGAATGGTCACCTGGATGGAAGGTAACCAATAATTTAAACTTCACTCATGACATTAACTATTTGGATCATTTTGGGCATGCTTTGCCTAATATACGAAGTCTAAATTCTCTGATAAAGAGTTATTGGAATACAATAGCATTGCTCTTTTGCAGGCAAAAGAAAATTAAAAGATTTAGTATGTCCTAAACAAGGAACGTTTGTTTTATATTTTCCAACACTTAAAAGCTTCAATGGGTGAGTCTCTCAGACTTGAGGCACACTTGGTGACAATGATGGCAAGTTTTGGGCAGAGGGAGGGACCAGAGAATACAAATAAATGAGAATATAATAAAGCCAACCAGAATCTACCTCAATGGGGATTCTGACCTCACACCTCCAATAAAGTGAATGAGCAACCAGCATGAAATTATACAAACAGTTCATAGACGCCAAACTGGGTCTGTACTAGGAAGACATTAGAATTATCTAACAAACAGTCTTGGGGAGAAAGAGCAGCTTTTTTCCCAAACATTTCCAAGCCATGACATGTCAACTGTATTAGTTAGGTCCCAAACTCATGATATGACAGCTGTATTAGCAAGGTGGTACCCAGAATTTTCTTCTCTGGACCTCATCCTGTCCTGTGCCTCTTGCAAGGCACAATGTCACTGGCTAATAGAATACTGTAGATAAAAAGAACACAGTCAGTGATCTCTCTATCTTGCAGGACACATAGATAGAGTAGACCCCAGCTGGAGAAAGAGAAATGAAATTATAGACACGAATATAATTTTAAAATTTGTAAGTCTGGGTATATGGCTCAATGAGTGAAATATTTATCATGCAAGAATGAAGACCATGGTTCAGTTCTTCTGCAGTCACATAACATCCAGGTATAGCAGCACACATCTGTAACCCGAGTGCCCTGGTGCAGAGACAGGAGGATCTCTGGAATTCCTTGGTTAGGCAGTCTAACTGAATCGAGGAGTTTCAGGTTCAGTAAGGGACTCTATCTTAAAAAGTAAGATTGCAATGACCTTTGGCCTCTTCACATGTTTGCGTATGTGCATGTGCACATATGTCAACACTTACATTCATAACACACACACAAATAATTGACATGAATTAATATTCATTTTCTTAAAAGAGTAACTTTGAGAGTTCCATGAGAGCTCATCTGTGGGAAAGAATAACTGTACAAACAATTTAAAGAATGTGGAAACTCATCAGAGGCTGTCCTCCACTGCTGTACAATTGCACCTTCCTTCTGGTGTGGGATAATGCTCTTTTACACTGTAAAGATTTTTAACTCGTGTTGTTGTAATAAAATGCAGATTGGTCAATAGCAAGGCAAAAAGTATAGGTGAGGCAACAAGACTAGAAGAATTCTGGGAAGAGAAAATGCAGAGGAAGCAAGGTGAGAATGCTGCACTGATAAGGTACCAAGCCACGTAGCTAAACATAGAAGTATGTGTTAATTTAAGTTGTAAAAGCTAGTTAATAATAATCCTGGGCAAGAGGCCAACCAGTTTATAATTAATACAAGCCTCTTTGTGATTCCTTGGGACTAAATGGCTGTAGTTCTGGGCAGGACAGAAACTTCCTTCTACGTGCTTCAACAAATATGTGAAATTCTGTCATTGTTTAGAAAATCGAAATTTTAAAACACCTTTTCCATTGTCTACTTTGGCCACAAGTTCCAAGCCCTTTCTGAGACTAACATCTTATTTAGCCAAATGTATTTCTTATGGTACAAGGCAACCCCCCCCATTCACCAAATGCAATAATGTCTTGCAGAATTATAATACCAGCTGCAAATGAGAGGTTTACAGATGTCAAAATTTAGCTGCATACATATTTAGTTAGGTAAAATGGTCTTGATGATAATTTTGTTATAGAATCTCTAAAATATGTCAAAATGAAGTCAACATAATAAATTGCTAATGATGCTTTACATTTTTGTTTTGTTTTAAAAATCCAGTATGTAGCTTCATTTGCAGAAGTAAGACATAGTCTCATTGCAAGTGCTCCTCTAACCACATGGTACTACCGGCTACTGCCTCGCCTAACACAGACATAACTTAGTTACTTCTCTTGCAGAAATACTATGCTCCAGAGAAAATAAAGGAGAAAAGATATAGCAGATGGAAAACATTCCTCAAGGAGAAAACCTGAGATGGAGAACAAATGATACCTACACAATGTCTAAAGGGACACAGAACAGTGTCGGCCTGTGTAAGATGGCCATAAACCCTTGCCCATGATACCTGAAATTCTTTTCATATTGATATTGACTTACACCCTGGTATTCTTTATGAATATTCCATCAAATAAATACAGATTACCTCTAGTTTACCTGTGCTTACCATATTCTTATGTTATATCCATTCCAATTTTTCCTACTTTTCTAAGATTTCCTATTTTTCCAATTTTTCCTAACTAAATCCTTCATTTGGTTATGTCCATTGATTCCTGAAAAGAAATTACATAAATTTAAACATATGTGGGTAATAAAATGATGCTCTTTCCTATCATTCATTACTTAATTTTTGTTATGATATTTGCAATTTTCTAGAAACCAAATATATCCCATTTAAGATAAAAATATCAAAATGCTTAACTTTGAATCAGCTGCAATCAGACTCCTGCATTAGACAATATTCCCAATATGGAAGTATAAATTTGGCAATAGAGCAGAGACACTATGTTACCACTGATAACTCTTTAGTAACTTTTACCAGAGTAGTATTCTCCAATTCTACTCCAAAACATGGAAAGTGTTATTCAGAGGCCCATTTCTGTAAGAAACCGTCTAAGCTAATCAACACAAAGGAAAAGTTGGTTTCTAGGCTCAAATCCACAGGTAGTTAGCTCTGTTAGTTGGGGCCTGTGGTGAGGCAGGCATGTGTTATTCACCTCATAGATAAAAATGAAAGACAAAGAGTTAGGAAAACACACATGATTATTTAGATCCAGGATCCCTTGGTTCCTTCAAAAGCCACACTCCAATGTCCTGATGCCTCCCACTGAGACCTATCTTACAATGTTTCCATTATATGTGAACTGTAGCATGTGGGTGGGGGAGCTGATACAGAGAGATAGGAAAAGAGAGGGCTGCTTACAGGGGTTCATTGCATGTAAAAACTCTTATTAGTTGTGTGTCAACAGATGTGGTACAAATTGTGCATTCTGAAAGAGTGTTTGTCCCTGGACTAGTTCCTGGGGCATTCCCTTTGACTGGTCCTTGGATCATCCTACCTGATAAGTGTCTTTGGAGACTGTGGGTCATGGAGCATCCAGGTAGTTTCTATTAAGAATGTGATTTGTGAGCCGGGTGGTGGTGGCGCGCGCCTTTAATCCCAGCACTCGGGAGGCAGAGGCAGGCGGATCTTTGTGAGTTCGAGACCATCCTGGTCTACAAGAGCGAGTTCCAGCGCAGGCTCCAAAGCCACAGAGAAACCCTGTCTCGAAAAACCAAAAAGAATGTGATTTGTGATTGTAGTTAACTTCAGGTACATTCTGGGATAAACGAGGGAACACCCCGATAACTAACAATACATTTCTGTTGGGCATGTTTGGCAGTAAATCCAGAAGGTGTTGGCACATGAGTCAGTAGACTGAGTAGGGAAAATTTACCCTTGATACAGCAGTTGATTAAAACTCAACATAGAACCAAATAGAAGAGAAATCAACCCCTCTCCTTGCCCAGGTACACTCACTCTCCACTTGGCCTTGGGTATCCAACTGTAGGTTTTTTAGTGTTGTGACCTCAAAATCTCCACCTGCATTCCCTAGTTTTCACATCTTATTCTTATACTGAGAATGTTACCCTTGGCTGCTCCAGTTCTAAAACCTTTGGACTTTTTTTGAGTCCAATGTGGCCACCCCAATGTCTTCAGTTTCCAATGTCACTAACACTATAGAAGCTGTTGTCCTAATGTCTCCCTTCTTAACTCTCCTGTGTTTTCTGCTTGTTTTGTTTCTATGGAGAATATTGATCTACACAGCAGCAAATGCCAGCAAATGCCAGTTTCATTCACTTGGTTGTGCTGTTTCAATCTGATCTCCAGAGGGCCTGAAGCAAGGCTGGCCTATGCCATCCACAGAAGTAACTTCTAATAAAAACTCTGACTCTATGCTCAAGGAAGTGTTGCTGCTTGTCAATGGCTTGACATGTCACAACACATGTCTGCTTGAAGAATTAGTGGTGTCCTTCTAGCTCTACTGGGAAAGAGTTCCTATACGCCGCCATGATTTCTCTTGAACATCTCCCTATGAGCTGGCTTTACTTTTGTTACAGCTATAACTAAATAACAGGTAGAAGAAGGCTTATGGGATGAAGGATGTACCTGGGCTCGTAGCTTCATGGCAGCGTGGATGTATAGTAGAATCAGCATTATGATCAGGGCCCTAGTAGCTTTTTCACCTCCTTACACATCCACCAACAGAAAGCTTGGCTCCAGCCTTGCCTTTATGGACACTCATACACCAGCTAGAACTTAGAAATAAAGACTTTGCAAGCTTCCAAACATCACCACCCAATGGTAGATGGCTCTTCAAGCACATGGAACTGTCCACTTCTACCACAAAGGGCCTTTTTCCTTTGGTGCTGGATCATGTCGATATAATAAACTTAAGCATCATTACAATACATTTTGTGAGTACTCTAAATGCTTTTAGAGAATGACTGCACCTGATGTTAAAGCTTCAATTTTTGACACATTAGTATACATGGTTTGAAACAGTTTTGTCTTATAGATCCAACCAAACTAAACATTTACAAAGAATGACTATAGTACATGACTTAACCTTTGCACAAACACTACAGAGAGAACACCTTATTTATATTGTACATAAGCCCTTTAAAACAGGAGGAAATTCCAACATATTGACTGACCCATGGAGTTGGGAGACCAGTTCAGGTTAGTTCAATTCCAGAACCTATGTGTTTATCCACTGTACTCCATGTTTACATGGACCAAATGCTGTATTAACCCAACTCTAAGAGAATATTCATTCACCTAGATTCTCTAAGAATACATCCCACAATAAAACAACAACTCCAGTGTAAGTTCTGGGGTTGGGAAATGTTGTCAGCCATTGGCATATATATATAAAACAACTGAATGATGCACCTTTTCGATACAATTGAAATGAGAATTCCATGCTTCTTTGTCTCCTCCCTTTGCCTCAGACTTTAAAATCCTCAACAAGGACTCTGCATTTTGCTTTTCTGTTTCCATCTTCTTCGGGGAATTTGCTCTTCTGCTTTGTGTCTGCCTTCCTTATGCTACCACTCGCCTTCATGGGATTTCATGGATTTCCTGGAAGTTAATTTGAATAGATAGATATTCATGGTTTCTAGAGAGCTGAGGCTGTGTATTGATTTCACATTGCTGCAAAACCATGAAGCTCGGCATCTGGCATTACAGTATTTTGTAACCATCAGCTCAGTTTTGTTGCAGATTCCACGGATAGCGTTTAAATAACTCCATTTTTTCCACTACATAGTTCAGTAACTTTAATAAACTCATTCAGTGGCTTAGCCTCGTGTTAACAATCCTATGCACAATTTCTTCAGAGCAGGAATTTATTACTAGTTTTACTGCAATGCAATATTAATATAAAATGATAACTCATGGACTGTGGAGACACTATCATGCATTTACAATAATGTTTATACAAATAATTAAACTTTCTCTTACTGGATATGCCATGTATATGAAAGGAGATCTTGACTGCAAACTACTGGAAGAGAAAAACATAAGGCTACATTGACCACTGCTGTCTCTAGCTGTATCTTCTCTAGACTGCAGGAAAATCTAATTTCAAATATTGCATCTGTCATCTGCGCTTCATATCAAGGAATTAATCAAACTGACACCAGAGAGACTTTTTTGAATGTTCATTATTTCAGCTATTAATTTTTAAAAGCAGCAAATGTAGCAAGTCAATAGCAGTCATAAAAATTGATTTATTGTGCAATTTCCTTCATCCTCCTGGAAACCAAGAGCAGATTCTGTGTATCCAGTGCTTTCGATTTCTAAGCCACATCGTCATATCCATTTTTTTAAGATAAATTATTTAGATGAAAGGAGTGCATTCCTGTTTCAATCCCACTGATTTGAATTTGTGAGAAGTGACCACATCAAGGAAATGTGAAATTTAGCATGAAAAAGAACTGCACATGGAAGCAATTACATTCAGAAAAATCAGAGAAATGTAATTCATACTAAAACATGAACAAGATCCCTCATCAATCACATTACTGCTGTGATGTGGATGACCTCGTGTTGTACTCCGATAGAATTCTGAGACAGTCAGAAACTACTCATTCTAGTCACACCTGGTGTCCCTGTTTAGACGAATGCAGCTTCCTCATACAGACATTTCCTGCAATATGGAACTGCTCACCAATACATGTGTTGACGCTTGACTCCCAGAACTCAGTTTCAAGTGGTCAACCTGTATTCGAACCTTGCTATGCTCCCTTGGAGAATCCTTTGAATAGCAGTTGCTTCTCTGTGATGTATAGGTTCTAATATATACTCCACATGAATTTTCTTAAAGAACTAAATAAAGACAATAAAATATTTGTAAGAACATGCTCCTAGTGTTTTCATTCGATGGTATTAATTTTCTGTCTAAAAGACCCAGGTTTCTGATAACATTATTTGATTATGAAAAATAAGTATTGTTAATATGAAAATTTGTAAGATTTCTTGCTGTTTCTGAGACAATGTCTCTTATTCTGTAGCCCAGTCTGTCCTGGAGCTCACTATATAACGTAAGCTCTCCTGAACCTCATTGCAGTAATTCTCCCTCAGCCTCTGTACTACTGGGATGACAGGGGTAAACAACCACACTGGATACTTTCTTTTGAGATTATGATACAATTATATCATTTTCCTCTTCCCTTATTTCACTTCAACCTTCCCATATACCCTCCTTGCTGTCTTGAACATGCACGAGCTCTTTTTATCTAATTATAGTTATATACATATGTTTCTAAATACATAAATATAAGCTGCTCTATCTGTGTAACATTAGCGGTATATATGTTTTCTGGACCATTCAAAGTCAGTGTAGACAAGGTCAGAATGCAGGTTCCAAGTATAGAAAATCAAAAAGCAGACAGGCATGGTGTTGTATGTCTGTAATCTTAGCACTTAGAAGGTAGAGGGAAGAAAACTTCTAGACTGAGCCAACTTGAGCTGTAGCATAAGACCCTATCTCAAGAAAGGCTTAAGGCACTCCTATTCTTTGTCTTGTGGGCCATTCCTCTAATGTTAAAGTCAGCTTTGCATTTTTTTCTTTAATTTTCTTGCTACATCTCTGATCTAATTCTAAGATCTCCTGTGTTTACACTGCTACTACATGAGTAAACTATACTCTCTTCATCTCAAGGTCTATAATTTAATAATCCTTAAAGTTTTTTTTTTCAAAAAGATCCCATAAATTAAATGTTTAGCAGAATCAGGAGTGAGCATCCTTAGGGAATCTTTGTTGTACATACTGTAACTTGACTCTCTCCATGTGGCATCAACTCATTGAGTTTAGGGTAGAATTAATGAAAAAGTGTTGTATATATTCTCTGAATTCCAAGGTTAGGAAGAAAAATTTAACAAGCATCCAGATTTTTAAAGCTTGTTATCATGAAGGAGAGAATTATATTAGCAGAAAACCCATGAAACACTAGACTACAAAGAGTCTTCCATTAGCTGCGGTGAATACCATACATCTCGGTATTACAGCCCCACATCTCAGTAGCCTAGTGCAATGAAGGTTTATTCTTGTTTTGAGGCACAAGGGTGGTTTCTGAGCAAGTGAGCTTTCCTGTACCCATTCTGAAATTCTGGCTGCTTTTTCTGGAAAAGCTTACTTTGTATATATGAAAGAACAAATTTTCTGTTCAGATATAGCCATTCTGACATTTAGCCAACTCACTGAGATTTTAGTCATCAGTGACCATCTCTGATTGTCGAAATTGTGTATGCTTATTTTAAGAATCCACTTTTAATTTGCTCCTAATGATCTATTCTTTATTAGAGCTTTGAGGCTTTTATTTTTTTTCAAACTTTCCTATGATCTGAAATTTTTCATGTGCTAATTACATTGGTGGCATCTGTTGGGTGGATCCCAGATTTTGTTTTTTATGTAATCTGAGGTCATGCTCTATAGGAGTGTGTGTGTATGTGTGTGTGTGTGTGTGTGTGTGTGTGTCTGATGTTAATTTGCTTTTCTTCTGGGAGCTAGTGGACCCTGAGATATGAAAGGCTCCCTCTGAGCACTGGTGAATTTATGCTTGCCTGATGAGTTTAAACTATCCCTGGGCTAGTTTAAACATTAACATGTATTAGTTGCTCACAAAACTTCATAAATTAGAACCTCATACCCCGAACTGTAGATATGGGACAGATGCTTTCCTTAGCCCTCTACACAGAAGCAGTGCCTCTACCATGTTTCTGTCTTTCTCAGATCAGGGCATTGGTGCTCTCCATCTCTGTCTTATAATTTCCTCGCCTTTAATCTCTAAATTCGTGCGACATTTGGAACCAGGCTGCAGCTACCCAGGCCTTTGTGATGAAAGCCCTGCAGGAGAGCAGGTCATCTGTTCTCAACCCAATTACTCGGCTTTTACTTTTTGCTTTTACTTCTAATGCTTCTCTCTCTATGGTTTCTGCTTGCCTTTTTGAGACAGAGTTTCTCTACATAGTCCTGGTTTCCCTGAAACTCATTAATGTGAACCAGACTGGCCTTGAACTCAGAAAGATCCTCCTCTCTCTGTCTTCTGAGTGCATAGTCCACCATGCCTGGTTTTCCTGCATTTTAGAAAGGCAAAATTAGGGTTAGGAAGATGGTTCTGGGTTAAAATGCTTGCTGCTTAATCATAAGAACTGCAATTCAGCTTTCCAGAACCAACTCAATTGGTAGGCAGACATGGTAGCTGCTTCTAACTGAATCCTGCAAAGCAGCATAGGGGTATGCAAACTGGCTCCCTGGATTAACAGAACTAGTCCCTTTAAGTTTAGTGAGAGACCCTGCCTTAATAAGTAAAGTGGTATCAGCTGGAGAAGACATCTGACGTCAGCTTTGGGCTCTAACTACACCTTCACACATACTGATGCCTCTGCACACTGGAGTGCCCAAGTATGCACGGCACAGGCCCATCACGTACACAATGAAGTAATCAAATTAATAAATGCAGAGATGAAAGGGAAGGCATTACAACAGATATTGAGGAAATTCAGAGACTCATAAGGACATACATTAAAATCTCTATTCCATCAAACTGGAAAATATAAGACAAATTTTTAAAGAATTAGTGCTTTAAAATAGGTTGTATTTTAATTTGGCAGAGGTCAAGGTATTAGAATCAGGTATGTCAACCAGAAATCAGAATATATTTGTGGCTGGGTTTTTTAAGAAATATTTAATTGGTAGTACTACCTTCCAGGTGTGTGAATGAGTGTGGCACAAAGTACAAGTGGAGGTCAAGACCAACTTTCTGGAGTGGGTTCTGTCCTTCCCACTTTGTGTGAGTTCCAGCGACAGAACTCAAGTTGTGAGGTTTACACTTAGGCAACGTTGGCATCTGAATCTTCTTGTAGCCCTACAGCTGACTGTCAGCGACTTTTTTACTAGACTGATACAACTTTAAGAAATAGAGTAATCTCAGACAAACTCCTTCACTCATCCACCCCAATTATTAATAACAACTTGGGATGTCTGCAAAGTCCTATAAGTCACCCTGGAGAAGCAGTGGTAGATCCTAGTTCTCCTGCAGTTCACATTCTAACAGAAACAAAGCGAAGCAAGACAACTGAAGTCTGGCAAGTAGTTTATGTTTAGCATATTGTAAGAACTTAGGCTTATTCGTGACATTTAAATATATTAAGTAATATAAAATGAAAGTCTCATTGGCTGATAATGCAATTATATAATCATTCCAAATAACAAATCTTCCACTATCCATTTTTGATGAGCTGTCAAGTATAAGATGCTTAAAGAGTTAGTTACTTTAAAATTTTTCGAGAAGAAATCCACAAGCCTTGTTATTTGCTTAAAATGAAAAATAAGAGGCACTGTCACTGAAGTTACACATGGCAAAGACTTCTGCTCTTTATACCTCAGCACTATACTTGAAAATTAAAGTAACACAATTAAAGAAATAAGATAATATGTCACTTTGAGAAGTTATTGTAATACAACCTTGTTTATAAATTATACACTTTCTCAAAGAAACTAGAATATAGTTGAAAAGTTTTAGAAAACAGAGAATCTTGGCAAGTTCAATGTAAAAACATAAATATTTCATACAATAAAAATGGCAAAATTATTCCAATTATAATAACAGTTTTGGATAACTCTACTGAGAAAATAGATGAATTAGCAAAATGACATCTATCTCTCTTGACAGAAAGCCTCAATATTTAAAGATATCAACTCTCACAATTAACTTATAAATTGCATGAGAAATCATTTTCTTGATGAATTTTGGAGGAAACATGACAAAAATAATTACTAGATTAATTTATAAAATAAATGAATGAGAATGGCCAATATAATTTGGAAGAGCCAGTGTAATGACAGGCATAGTGTAAATGTGTATCTTTACCAGATATAAAAGTATGTATGCTTTATTCCCTTAAATGTCATCTCTTTGGAGAACAACAGAGCAATGGAAATCAACAATGACTTGAGTGATGGCTGAGGGACGAAAGCATTTCCGATTAGAGGAAGATACGTCATAAAGAAAGAGTATTTAGACAAGGAAAAAGTATGTTTTTTTATTTTTTTTTCCTTGAAGAATTAAAGATTTAAGTATATTATATTATATGTGTATTTTTATGCCCACTATTGTGAGTTAAAATGCATGTCTTTCCTTCCCTTCCTTATACTTCCTTTCCTGCCCCTTCCTTCTTCTTCCCTCCTCTACTGACTTCTCTTGTTCTTTTACAGCCACTTGGAATGAAAAAAAAATCGGCTGACATTGAAGTAGATGAAAGTAAAGCTATTTTGAGGTTCAAAATATGACAAAATGGAGCAATATTTGTCATGGAAAATAACTCCATGTATTTATATAAACATACGCATTTTATATAGAACTGCAGAAAACCTAGCAATCATTTATGTACAACATTGAGTTTAAACATCAGGACTGTGAAGAAAGCGTCCCTCTAACATTCCCACAGTGGGTTTGAATAGGCCATTTCTGAAGGAAAGATAAATTATTAGCCTCTTTCCACACACATACAAGGTGGTAGCGGTGACTGGGATCATACCCAAAGCATAAGTCTCATTGTGGAGTGCAAAGGGGGAGAGGACACAGCAAGACTGAAATCCCTTTCGGATGCTTGCTGCTTTTGTCCCAGCTAGCAGCTAGTTTCTCACTCACGCAGTTCTCTGTGGTCCTTGATCTCTTTATGAAAGTTTTCATCTTCCACCATCCCTCCAAACTCCTGAAAGTGGCAAGAAGTAGACAGAAAATAATCTACCTTCAACATCCTCAACTTGCTCTATGATATAGTATTATTTAAAGGCCTAAAGTGTCTTTGAGGTCAAACTGAAGGCAAGTTTAATGGTTGAATGCTGAAATGAAGTCAGTTTATTTATTCTCTTAGATCCATATGCTAACAGGACCCACTGTATGTTCAGGAATTGAAGACATACATAACAAAGAAGTATGAGTAGCATCTTCTATGGTCTTCCTATAGTGACACTGTTAGGATAATTATCATTCAAATTCCTCCTGAATATTTCACCACCGTATATTAAGAGTCACTCTCCATCCAAAATGGATAATTTAACTTTCAACCCTTTCTGGGTCTTGAAGCAAATATCATATAATTGTTTTATTGTAGCTTCTTCCATTTTTTATTTAAGCACAGAAATGATTCATGATAACCCAACGATGTAAGGAGACATTGCCTTTCAATGATAAAGTTAGAACTGTTTCTCACTTTATATGCTCCCCAGGTTTCTTCTAAGAAGTGTCTGCTGTCTAGCAACAGTCTTTCATAGTAGATTCAGGACACAACGACTTGGTTCTTAAATTTCAACTAATTTCATTGGAAAAATAGTCTGCATGGTCACATATGAGCTCAACAGACAGGGTTCTATAGGGTCAGAGCTGTTTACCAACACAGAAGAAATGAAATGCAGATCGATTCACAAGAGGGTAGCCTTTACAGGATTTGCCTAACTTGATTATGGGGTAGAAGTTTTAGGATATGCTTATAGCCAACACAGCATGGGATTATGCAAAATGTAATAAATCAGCCCAACTCCATTGAAGGTTTGAAGACCTGGAGCTCTAGTGCTCAAGGGCAAGAGAAGGTGGGTGTCCCAACTTCAGAGAGCACCAATTTTGCTCTTTTGTTCTTTCCATGTCCTCAATCGACTATCCTGTGCACTAGAGAGGGTGGATAATTTTTACTTTAGTTTCCTGATTTCAGTGACAATCTCTTCTAAAACTCCTGCACAGGCACACTCAAAAATCGTGCTTCATGAGGTGAATTGACTCCTCAAGATTATTGACAATATACACAGGTCTGAATCACCACAGCTGCTCACTGGTCAAACAGGAGAAGCATCCTGGGAGAAGAAATGAACATGAAGAAGCAGTAATCTAGTTTAGGAACCCAGGAAAATCATATGTAAATGCAAATTAACAAAAGTATGGGGTAATATGAAGCTTGGCTACAAGTAGAATCCCAAATAAAACAAAATGTGGAATACTATATTTTATTCAAAACTAGTACATACTTTTATAAACAGTACGATACAGAGATGATACATTAACTCAAAAGATGACAATGTGATTTCAGATCTCCATTATCCATCCCAAAACTGCATGTGTGTGGTGGTTCACCTATGTGTAACTCTAGAGATTAAGAGATCAGAAAACAGCCTAGCAAGACTAGAGGAATCAGTGAGCATTGGGCTAACAGAGGAAACCTGCCTTGCTAAAGTAGACAAGGATTGGGAAACACACCCAGCATCAACCTCTGGCCTTGACACACAAACATGTACCTCCACACAAACATATTCCCACACACATGTGAACACATATCTCTCTCACACACACACACACACACACACACAATGGAAAGGCATAATTTAAGAATTCATGGAAAATACATACATAATAGTTTCATATAATGTTGAACAATGTATCTGGGCAATATTTACCATGATCCTTCAAAGCAGACATATCTTTTAGTCTTAAATTCCCTCATTTTATTAGTTACCAAAGCCCATAATGAGAAAATGCATATTCAGCTTAGCTTTAATTGCAAGTTTGACACACTATAGATTTATCTGGCAAGAGAAGCTCAGTTGAGGAATTATCTAGATCAGATTATCCTATGGGCATGCCTGTGGAGTATTATCTCGGTTGGTAATTGATTCAGGAAGTATGGGTCCTCTGTTGGGGTACCGCAAGCCTGCCAGCCAGCAAGCAGTGTCTTCCATGGTTCCTGTTGCATTTCATCTGTGTTCCTTGATCCTAGGTCCTACTGGGCTAGCAAGCCTGCCCCACTTCAATTTCCTTACCCCAGTTCTTGTTTTACTTTCTTTTATAATGAACTTTATCCTGGAATTTTAAACTAGATTAACTCTTTGTCCACCAAAGTTGCGTTGATCAGGTATTGGACATAGGAGCAGAAATAAAAATAAAACAATGTACAGGTTTATATGTTTATGTTTACATGTAGAAAATATTTTGTCATAAAATGGCACACAAGTTTCATTTAAATTAACAAAAACTTTAAGTATTTCCTGGAAAAGTCAACAAGAAAGGAAGACAGACAAGTGAATGGGTTACTTGGCACAGTGCAGACCTTTACTTGGGGAAAACCTCAATGTATATCTTTCCTGGAACACCTTTGCTTTGGATCTATATAGTAGGGAAGGTAAACATCTGGAGAAATATGCTACTGTTATCTTAGCCTGAGTTCTGTGACTGTAAAATGACACTATAACCATGGCAATTCTTATAAAAGAAAGCGTTTAGTTGGGGATGGCTTACAGTTCAGAGGTTGAGTCCATTATCATTTCAGGGAGCATGGTGGAATGTAGGCAGACAGGTTGCTAGAGAAGTTGCTAAGAGTTCTACATCCAGATCCACAGACAGCAGGAAGGGCGAGAGCCATACAGGACCTGGCATGGGCTTTAGAAACCTCAAAGACTGTCTCCAGTGGCACACTTCATCAACAAGGCCACTCCTACTTCAACAAGGCCACACCTACTTCAAATCTTTACCAACAGTTCTATTCCTTTGTGACAACGCATTCAAATATATGAGCCTATGGGGACATTCTTATTCAAACTATCACACTGTGATACTCAGTGGCTTTCAAGCACTGGGTAGCTTCCTAACATCATTTTTTTTCAAGAGCTGAGAGTCCTAAATCATTTAACTGATGGCTTTTTATTCAGCCTAGGTGCTTCCAACTGATATTGAGAGCATAGATGGACTATGGTATCTGCTTTTGCTGATTTTCAGGTATTGAAGACAATCTGGGAAACCCAGAGAGCTGGACTTAGATTATCCTAGTACCATCTGAGTGTGGATAAAGACAACCATTGAGTACAGAGGGCATAGAGATAGACAGCAACACTAATAAAATGATAGTAGATATGAAAATCCAGAGATCCAGTTAATGCTGTTTACAATGTTGTATTTAGTGTGATCTAAGTCTATTTGTGTAGACTTTCAAAGCAAAGGAGATATGAACAGAGTTATTAGTAATATAAAAACAGCTGTATGCTTATGGTTAGGAAAAACATAAAAGTTCTTAATTTGGTTACAACTAGGATGTCTGAGAATATGCCACCTGCCTTGCCGAGAATTTATGCAGGCCTATAAGGCTGATCCATTACTTGTCTGTTTTATATTATTAGTTATACTTTCTTGCTGGGTGTTTAAGAACATGTGGGTAGCAAAAATTAATCAACTTTTTGATGTCAAGGCCAGCTGAGGAGCTTGTCCTTAGGAGTCTCTTGGACTTGGGAAGAGAACTTGCTACTTCAACCTTGGTTTTCTCATCATTCCATCTATGAGAATGAGTCACAGCCTTGATTGTCCCTGTCTTCCTGGGAAGCAAAATGGATATGTCTCTCTGTTTTGACTTGCCTTCAAGTTACATTGGTTACAATCTACCAAAGTGGGGTCTCTATGGCCTCTCTGAAGAAAAGCAAAGGCACCCTGGAAGACTCATACGTGACTCTGAAACTTTTTTGAGAGTTGCTCCATAGTTCCTTGGGGCCTAGTTGATCTTGGAGGACAAGAGTCAAAATACTTATTTTTTAATCCCTCTGTCAACATTACTATAGGTCTCCAATTATAGTTATCAAACATCCAGAAAGTTTGTTATACCAGTCTGCATATTTCACTGCTGTATAATACTTTGGTAAGGCTTGAGCAAAGCCAGGCACTTTTAAATAAATCTTGATTGGACATATACTTTATTCTTTAAAGTCACTATGTGTGTTACTAATACCAGTTCAAAAACTTGAGAATTTTGTTGATGTAAGTAGAGGTTGGGTTGAACTTTGGCCTTAAAAAATTATCATAGTTATCATTTCTAAGTGTCATTTTTCTTGTGCCTTTTATAATTACTGTTATCGTCTTTTTCTTCTTTTCCATTCTAGCATTTCTAAGTGTCATTTTTCTTGTGTCTTTTATAATTTCCTCAGACTGTTATTGTCTTTTTCTTCTTTTCCATTCTAGAACCATCCAGTCATCTTAGGACAAAATATCATTACACAGTAATCCTTCTTTACTAAAAAAAAAAAAAAGAAAAGAAAACAAACAAACTAACTAAAAAGCAAAAATAAGAACTAAAAACCAAAACAAAGCATTCATTTTTAATAAATTTTAATATATATTTCTACTAGTTAATTATTCTTTTTTCTTTTTTTGGTTTTTTTTCATTTTTTTATTATTATTACAAGAAAAATTTACATTTACTCCCCTTGTTCCCGGCCCTCCCGCTCCTCCCCTACCCCACCGCCCTCCCCCTGCTTCCTTAAGATGGGGCAGGATACC
>JAQHUG010000092.1:6027504-6056601 GCA_028555095.1 Dicrostonyx torquatus
CACACTGATTTCCAAAGTGGTTGCACAAGTTTGCATTCCCACCAACAATGGAGGAGTGTTCCCCTTACTCCACATCCTCTCCAGCATAGGTTATCCTTGGTGTTTTAGTGCTATGATACATGATATCACTAACAAATTTATTATCTCATTAAAGAGTTTAATCTAAGCTACATACATAGCACAATTTAATAAATTAATATTTTATTATAATATTATTATTTAATGTGATATTAAATTATAATGTTATGTATTGTGAAGTCTGAGGTGGTGCCTCCTGCCTTTAATACCAGCCCCTGGGAGGCAGAGGCAGGCAAACTCAGTAAAATACCATAGAAAACATAAGACAGTAAAAATAGAAAATCTTTTTATGTTTTTGTGCAGATCCACCGTAGGCATGATTTTAATTTTGAATGAGTCCATGTAGCAGATAGAAAGAATCAACAACTAGCTAAACTGCTGTGTACAACATATACAGGAATCAACTAAAGAAGCCCTCTCAAAACTATGATGCTGGAGTTCTGGTTGGGATTTTTAGACAGACACCCTTCCCCACAGACTGGCTTTCCAGTAGCCATTTCCATTAAAGGCATTTTATATCATGGAATAAGCAACGGTAATATCTGCTGCAAATAGTTCATAACCTGTATCTGTTCCCAAATACATAATATATCTGTTTCGGTGGATTATGCTGTTCTCTTTCTTTCTCTTATACAGTCAAGCAGGTAGTCTGATTGCCTACAGAGGAGTTTGAGGACACTTGGAGATAATATGCTTAGGTTCAAAGTGGGAGGATCAAATCCTACCTTCTTAACTAGCATCTCAGTGAGGTTAGAGGAAACCAGTTTATGAAGATATTATACAAAAAGCATTTGCTGGAGTGGAGAAATGACTCAGTTGCTGATCTTTCAGAAGACCGGGTAAGATACCCAGAACCCACATGGCAACTCACAATCATCTTTATCTCCAGGCCAAGGGGTCCAATGCCCTCTCCTGGCCTCTGTAGGTACCAAACATGTACGTAGGACACAGAAACAGATGTAAGCAGAGCACCCACCGACATAAAATGTGTGCGTGCATGGGAATTTCAAGTATTTGTTTTCTTGGATAACTATAGATAGCAAATAGTTACTTTCTTTAAGACCAGAGAAGAGGAGGAACCCAGAGGTGTAGGCTGATCAGGAGACTAGCTTTCAAGTCCAGTGATGAAGTAGCAGCAGACAATAATATAAAACAAAGACGTCCCAGGGTGGGTCAAGTGGAGGACATTCTATTTTGGCCAGAGTTAAAAAGAAAAAACAAAAGGCCCCAGGTATAGCAGAGAGAGCAGGCATTAAGACCCAGTGGAGCCAATATCTCCTGTTTTCCTATATGTATAGGATGCATATGAAGGGTGAACTTCTGAATTTCTTTTAGACTCTGGTAGATGCATTGGGTAAAGAAATTGTCTCAAAACTGGGGGATCAATTGTGAGGATGCTGTGTTTCTTCTTATGTAAGAAATATGTTTATGTTAGAGCACAGTAGCAGAAAATATTGCCAAAATGTAGAACTAGACATCCAAGAAACAGGGGAACTGGAAATATGGTGGACAAGACCAAGTGTGCCACTAGAGAAACATTTGCTTCATAAGTCAAGTGGGTCCAGAAAGGGAGAGAGAAGATGAACATCTTTAGGAGTCTCTTTGGAGCTGTAATTAACTTAGAACTATTTTACAACTGTATTTTCTGAATGTTTATAAAAAATATTTTCATTCATAAATATTTTACCTTTTTAACAACTTTTTCAAGTATACTCTGTATACGTTTTATCTTCTTAATTTGATGGCTGAATTTTGTTTATAACATTTGAAAACCAATTATATTTAAATTAATACCTAGGCAATCCTAACTATAATGTAGAAAACATGTATGCCATAGCCCAAATATCTAATAAGTGTGTCAGTTAACACAGAAGGCACTCAAGTACATCAATGTCACACAAAGGATGAAACAAAGCATTTGGGGGCGGGGTTAATTTACCAAGAACAAGTCCAAACTTGAACTTCCACTTCTCTCCCTGTGCCTTCTGTCAGTCTGTAGTTTGTGGTTGCTGGTCTATCTGTTATCTGTCTATGTCTGAGTCTGCTTTTAGGTCATGCTGTGTTCTAATGGAAGTATATTGTCTTGTGTGGTGTGTGTGTGTGTGTGTGTGTGTGTGTGTGTGTGATCTAGGCATCTGGAGTTATGATGTTTGATGTGTTTAGAGGTGTTAATATCTGGCATTTGTTTTGCTGGGCGATTGTTCTGTTCTTTGGTTGATGTTGCCTTTTCTGAATCCTAGGCAAGTTCAGTTCTGAGGGCTCCCTGGTACAGAGTGCCTCTCCAGGTCAGTGGGTAGCAGACTTGAAATGGAGATGGAATAAGAGGAAAGGCTGAGAGCGGCTTTGAAAAAGAACTAGAGCAGTGATTCTCAATCAGTGGATTGCAGCCCCTTTGGGGGTCTAATGATCTTTTCACAGTGGTTGCCTTAGATTATCAGAAAAAAATGCATATTTACATTATAATTCGTAAGAGTAGCAAAATTAAAGATATGAAGAAACAATGAAAATAATTTTATGGTTGGGAATTGCCACAACATGAATAACTATATTAAAGGATTACTGCATTAGGAAGGTTGAGAAACACTAATCTATGTCTGAAATCATAGGTGGAAACCTCTAGGGTTGGAGGTGTAGTGGGTACAGTGACCCCTACAAAAGGGTTGCAGTAGGACCATGAATTAAGTCTGGAAAGACAGAGATGAAAGAGCTAAGAGAACCCTGGGTCTTTGTCAAAAGGTGGAGTCCCCCAGTGAATGGAGTTGGGGCAGGAGGGGTGGATCTTGCAAGTAGGATACCACAAGACTAAGTCGAGATAGAGAGTAATAGAGGACCGGAATCTCCTACTGAGTCCCAGCCTAGTGTGGCAATTGGAGGCCCTGCTCGACAGTGTCGCTGGATATTGGTGGTTGACACAAAGACTGGAGAGGAGTTAGAAGGGAAGACTGAAAAAGCTGGTAGGAAATAGCTCTAGAGCTCATGCCTTGTAACAATCAGGAAGCAGAGAGCAAACATGGAACGGCACATGGCTTTGACACCTCAAAGCCTGCCCCCACTGATGATGCACTTCCTCCTGAAAGGCCTCATCTCTGAATGGCCCTGTGGTGGTTTTACTGAAGGTGGCCTCCATGGGCTCATGTAGTCGCATGTTTAGTCCCCAGTTTGTAGAGCTGCTTAGAAAGGTTAGGAGATGTGGTCTTGTTAAACAACATGTATCATGAGAAGTTGGCTTTAAGGTTTCAAAAGCCCACACCAGATCTATATACAGAAAAGACATGCCAATCATTTAAATATACCAGAAAGAGAACTGTAGAAGCTATTTTTAAAAATTAGATTACTATTAAATGTGTCCATGTATATCGATAAAGAGATAGACAGATATGAATATGTGTATGTGTATATACACCAACTGTACATATATCCATATCCATTCATACACATGGACACATAGTATAATCAGGTATATATCACTTTATAATCTTAACCGTTTCCACAGGTCTTATGGCACATGACTATAATTTACATATATGTAACATACAGCTATGGCACATAAACCAAATGACAGCGTGTTAAATAATATAACTACATTTCATCATTCACAGTGGCAGAGATAGTGTGAGCCTTTTATATCTTGGCATATTGTGGCCCTTTGGCAACAGTTTCAGTGTTTGCAAAGGTATTGCTGGACATTAGTTTGGTCAGCCTAACTCCCCACCTCCTTGGAAGACCATCTTAGCTGTTACCACTCGGCTGATAACTGTATTGTGTGTGGATGTGGTGAGATTGCGGGAGATAAAGAGCAAAGTAAAATCGGAAAAAGAAAGTGATATCTTTGAGGGCATCCACTCAGGATGGAGAAGCAGTTGGAATCTTCACAGAGCATAGATTAGCCTTAAAAAGAATCTATTGGTTAGTGGGGCCGGGAGGGGAGCTGGGTTCTACGAATGGTTACAAGCCAGAAAGAATGCTGAGAGACTTGTCAGTTTAGAAATACTGAGAATCTCAACATGGGCCTCAGAGAAAATACAGGTGGAGGCATAATGGGTTTACAGTGTCAGCCTTGCCAGGGCAAAGGGAGGGGATGATGGACTGGGAAGGAGATAAAAATTGGATGAGTTGGCAAAGAATTCATCAGAGAGAAAGAAGTTAGTAGCCACAAGCCTCCAAGAGCATCAGAGAGGGGGAAAGGGTACAAGGAAGAAAAATGAGAAGGAAACATTATCTGATCGGAGAAGGGGGTTTGGTCAGAAAGCAGCAGGTTTTCTGGGAAGGAAAGACCTGCAGGGCATCATGGGGACATTTTTGTTTGTTTTTCAATCTGTGGAAGTCCTTCTTTAGCATACAATTTGCTGAGAAGGCAGGGTTTTTTTTGGGGGGGGAGAAAGAACAGAGAAAAATTGGAGGGGGATCAGACTTAGGTACTGACAGGGAGGTGGACCCCAGAGCAGTGCAGAAGCCTACAGAGATGGAGATGCAGGAAGCCTTGAACAATATCCCATTGTATCAACGTCTTCTTGAATCTGGAAGTAAAATGTGTCACTCCAGGCCAATGATAGTCATTTATAAGAGGTATTGAAGCTAGGCCATGTGTTAGTAGGAAAAAAAAAAAAGAAAAAGAAAGGAAGAAATTGAAGAGACACTCCGACAGGGATTATAGGTGGTTGGAGGACTGAATGTCCATGGCTATAAGGAGGTATGAGGACTTTAGGTCCTGTGAGAAGAGGTGAGGTGAAAAAATTTTTCTCACACAGCCCGAAAGGAAGTCACGCTCTCCACTAGTGGGTCTGTTCAGTAAGAGGGCCCCACGGAGGAGAAAGTTGTCTGGGAGAAATTCTTACTCAGGTTTCCTAAGAAGTCAGCCTGGCAACAGTGAAAAAGGAAGTTTCCAGAAAGAGGTGGGGGGAATCTCATTCAAGGTTGAATCAGCAAGTGGTGGCAAGGAGCACAAAAGAGACTTGGTCTCTGTCAGAGTCACTCAAGGGCCAAAAGGGTACTAGGAGGCATGCAGGACAGAGTGGAAAGAAAGTTGCTGAGACCGACCTCCAATGATGAGTCCCAACTGGGCACCAGGTGAGGGGTCATTAGAAGAAAAGACAGACAAGGGAGCAAGGACTTAAGTTAGTGCCTACCTCGGAGGACAAAAACCGTCAGAGGGAGTCCCTGTAGGACCCAGAATCTGTCATCCCAGTTGCAAGCCACGTGGCTATAGGGAAGAAAGTGGAGGTTGGGAAGGAAGCACAGAAGTTTTCTTCTGGAGTCTGCGGTTAGCAATGGGGTAACCCCTGCATTGTGGGTTAAAGGACGTTGGGTGGTCAGGATACGTTTGTCCTGGCTGGCCATTACTGCGGTTCCAATGTGCAGGCAGCTGAGAAGTAAGGGAGACAAGTTACTTTGTTTCTAGAAATCAAATTACCATATGTTGTGGGAATCCATTCAGCCAATTAACTTTAGAGGGTCCGATCCTTTGGGCGTGGTCTGAGGTGCTTCGCATCCCCTGACAAGCTATAAGAGAAAGCAAGCATGCTGGCGCTCTCGCTCTGGCTGTTGCTTAGTTTGAGGGGAGACCCAGGATGGTGGAAAGCCAGCGTGGGAAAGCCAGCATGCTTTCTCTTGCAGGTTATCAGTGGACACGTACCACCTCAGATCATGCCCAAAGGTCCAGTCCCCGGGTCCCCCAAAAGCTAGTTGACTAAAGAGACTCCTACAATATCCGTTACTATGAGGACTGCTACCATCCAGACTAGATGAAGGGGCTTTACCAAATGGCTTGGTCAGATGGCATTTACATTGCCCCACATTAAGACAATAGTTACAAGAGCATAGTATACACGTAGAATCAACTGCAATGTGACTGTTAACATAATGCTTTATTGATAAGCGGTTTTTCACATTACCGCTATGGAAATTAAAATTTGCAAGTTTGAAAGACTTCAATCAAATCTTGATTAAAATTATGTCAGAACCCCAATTTTCGAATGGTGCTTTGTGGAAGGTTTGGCTTTAATACTCTATTTATAGTGAAATGTGGCCTTCAAGCCATAATTATTGTTTAGTCTATTCTATTCCTTTGTCTTGTCATTGTGAATTTGATTTTCCCTTTGAGAGAAAGTCATTGAAAAAGCCAAAGGATTTTGCTGGGAAATGCTTAATTCTACTTTATATTTTTGGTTGTGAGCCTAGTCTTTAATGGCTGAGCCATTTCTCTAGCCCTTAATTCTATTTTAATGGTTTCCTCCTCAGGGGTTGTTGAATTTTTTAACCTTCAAACTATGTGTTTAGTCTATTTATAAAACAAAAATTGTAGAGCACTCTTGCTCACTTTATATAAAATGTCTATCCTCAATGGTTGAGCTTGATCACCAACTTTGAGACAATTAGCTAAATATTACTTTCTTTTTATTATATTTAACCTATAAGAGTATTTAAAAAAACTGTCAAGTGTGTCACTAAACATTAAATGCATTTTAAAGCAATTTTTCTTGGAAAAAAAATGAAAGATTAAAACAACAAAAACAAAAGAAAAAGACAAAAACGAAATAACTTAAAGGGGCTCCTTCAGCATGGAGCAGAGGCTGCTGCTGCAATCCCCACTGCCCGCCCTGCTGGGAGGAAGGAAAGCGCCCAGTCAAGGCCCAGCCAGCCCACAAGCTGCAAGCACAGCGGTCTTACCTGGTGAGCCACAGGGCGCTGGCACTGAGGACAGGAAGGCGTGTGGCAGGCTAGAGCTCACTTGGATTCTGTCCCTGAAAGATCTGCCTAACTCTGGACAACAGCAGGATACCCAGAACTAGTCTAGGTCATAATCCAGTATTTCAGTTCTGGTGCTTCAGAAACCACAAACCTTGAAACAGACCAACGACTTGTTGCAATAAGTATTTGCATGTAAAGCTGTATTGGGGGCGGGGTGGCACATTGCATGGGATGCGCTTGAGTTTGCAATGAACCATGCCACTTCAATGAACAAATGTGTGATGGAGAGGTGGAAAGATGGAGGAACAGAGCAGCTCATGCGCGGTGGAGAGAGGTGGAGCTAGAGACCAGAAGGTGGTGGCCGGTGTGGGTGTGCCGCTGTGGTGGGCAGGGTAGTATTTCATTGTGGAGTAGCTCCTGCAGGGTTGTGCGTAGCAATGTGGAGCTCTTGCAGACTCTGTCCGCTAACAAGCTGCCCAGCCACATGATCATTTTGACTCTGAGCATCAGCAACATAGCTGAGACATAGAAAGATTTATTTTCTAGAATGGGCCTCCTCAAAAGACCAGAGAAGCCAAGTTGATATTCGTGGTTTGTGTTGCCAGCTGAGGCCATGTTCTGTCTGTGGTCCATTTTACAGTCAAAAGAACATGTGAATGTTATTGGCCTGGATTGCAAACTGAGGCTGTATTGATGTCTGTGGTCCATGGTACCACACAAGGCCATGGTGATGCCCATAGTCTGTGCTACCACTAGAGACAATGTTGATGTCTATGGTACCAAAAGGCCAGGTTGATGTCCATGATCTGTCCTGCTGCCGATGGCCATGATGGTGTCTGTGGTCCATGCTATGATTGAGAGCCATGTTGTTATCCGTGATCTGTATTGCCATTGCAGGCCACGCTTAGGTCTGTGGTCCTTGCTGCCGCTGGAGGCCATGTGGATGTCTGATGTTCAAGCTGTCTCCAGGAACAAAGTAGAAGGCCATGATTCGTGCTGTCCCTGACTGGAATAGGCAAGGAAACTTCTTTTGCAGTGGTAGCGGTGACTGCAGACATCCAGTTGAGAAAGTGAGACACTGAAGGCCCCCACCCCACGCCTCAAAAACAATCTAGACAGGAAGCCATTGGAGAGAGAGCTCTTTAAAATTGTGATAGGGATGTCAATGTGTAGCTCTTCGCAGGTGATGACTTTTGGCAGGGGGAGGGGCTCGATTTCCTTTTTGTTTTTCTTTTTTTTAGTTTTTCGAGACAGTGTTTCTCTGTAGCTATGGAGCCTGTCCTAGAACTATCTCTTGTAGACCAGACTGACCTTGAACTCACAGAGATCCACCTGACTCTGCCTCCTGAATGCTGGGATTAAAGGTGTGCGCTACCACCGCCCAGCTTTAAGGAGCTGGTGACTGGGAACTTGATCAGGCTGCAATGAGTATAAAGACAACACAAAGGGAACTTTTTTTTCTTAGTTTTTCTTACTTTTTTTGATGTGTTTGGGGGGGGAGGTCCAAGGGTGGGAGGTTGGACCTAGGAGGACTGGGAAGTGAGTGTGGTTGGGGCATTATGTGAAATTTCCAAATAATTAATAAAAATACTATGTTGGAGAAAATAAATTAAAATTACATGCAAATAAACATAACATGATTTATGTCTTTGCATACATTTACAAATAGTCAACTGGTTCACCTAGCAATACTTTGTGGACATATTTCCATGGCTTTAATGCCTACCCTCTCATTCTAAAGACAGGATGCTTCATATTCCACATAACAGAATTTCAGAGTTTGCATATACATACCAAAATGTTTCCAATGGTTATATAGGAAAGTCAGAGCTGTTTCTATGCTCTTCCCCTTTACATTCTCCAAAGTCTATATTTAGTAAGTATGTACTTATTTTTTCATGAGAAAACTTGAGAAGTAAAATGAGAAACACAACCTTCTTGCTCATGGTCTTTTAGCTGAGCCAAATGCAGCTCAGGAAGCTGCTTGCGGCTGCTCCAGGCGAGGGAAACATGTTTCTGCACTTGCGTTCTTGCAGTTTTGTCGGAGTGTGCTCGGCCCTCCTTTGTTCTCAAGAAATCGTCTCTTGCAATTTATCTGTTCTTTGGGGACAAGCACTTTGTTTTATTAGTCCATATGGCGCACGCAACTTCAGCAAAGGAGCAGCTACAATACCCTACTTTGACATGAATTTTCCACAAGAGCGGTTGAGGGCAATCAGTTCATTGCCCAGGTCACCTCCGTTTGCATGGAGGACTTACTATAACTCCCTCTGTATTGGCGACCTTTTAAACACCCTTGTCTAAAGCAGCATATATTATTATTTTTTTTAAAATAATGTCTGTTTGAAGCAGTGGTTTTTCAATTTTTTGTAATCATCACCTAAAAACCAGGTTAAAATCAGTTTCAACTCTTTGCTCAAGGTCTCTTTTCCCAGACTCATTTGTATGTTTAACCCGTCTTTGGCATCAGTGAGAATGGGGCTGTACCTCTTGCCTCGGACATATCTGTTAAATATAATCTCTTTTTGTTTTGGTCTTAAAATCTTATCTGCCTATTACTTAAAAAAATACTTGACAAGTTGGCATGGTATTATGAGAATCGGGTTATATATTGCTTTGCAGCTGAGATACCAAGCCCTGCTCCGGATGTATGTGCCTCATGGTCCCACGTGTCTGGGTCCCCACCGTTATTGTCTCAGAGTGCTGCCTGAGTCCATTTGGCCCTTCGAGCCTGGTGCACAGGTCTTCCTCCTGACTTGGAAATGCTCAGCCAGCCACGACTACAGAACTTACACTATCCAGAGGCGTTTTTGAAAAACAGTTCTGCATTGTTCTCATGTAAACATTTTATCAAACGACAATTTGAAGTGTGTCAGGGGCTCTTAACTGAAATAAGACAAATAGTTTATAGTGAATTTTCAAAATACTTGGAGAGAATACTTAGTGGTAAGCGCGACTGGCTTCTCGTTAGTAAGATAATGATCTTCCAAAAGCAAAATGCTTAGGTTGTATAATAAGACCTTTAAAAAATGCTTTATGTAGTTTTGCTTTAAGCTTTTGTACAGTCCTTGGGTGGGCATTTGAAGACACCAATGCACACCAGCAGGGGGTGTGTGGATTAAGTAATAAGTGGTAAGTCTCCGACTGAGGCTGCATGTTTATCATTATCATCCTTGCGCAGAAAAATATTCAGACTGGTAATGATTCTGGGATGCCTGCTGTGGGGATTTCAGCCTCAATGTAACATTTAATAAAACATTATCACTAGACTTCAGTGCAACTGTATTGATAAGGGCTCTGCCTTCAGAAGACGTTGGAAGAGTGATCTGTTCAGATACAGAAACACAAACTCCAAAATAATGAAATAAAAACACGATTCATGAGGCTAGACTTAAAATTTTACCCAAAAGTAATAAGAAATATTGTAAAGGATAGAAAATAGAAGAGATAAGCTCATCTAGAAAGCTACCTAAATCCCAACAATTAAGTAGGTCAAGGGAATTCATAAGTGAAAGTCGCATGTTGCAAACACATGAGAAAGAATGGGAAAATGCTTCAAGGCATCCACCATCCCAGCACAAAACCAAACAATTCAGCGCACACAGGGTCCTGGAATCGTCATTCAACAACATAATGGCCACCAAGCTCCTGTCTCAAGACCCTGAGAATCCTGCTAGTTCCTAGGTCAATTGTCACACTTGGGCTTCACTGCCCTGTAGCCCTCCTCTGTCAGCAACAGAGATTTCTAAGATCTGTGTTTTCACGTCCTCACTTTGGATCCCGTACATGCCAAAGGTTCAGAGTAATTGTGTCACTGGGGTCTTTGCCCTTTGTTTATCCCAACATCTGCTCCACTTGCTGCCTAGTGGAATTCCAATGTGCTGATCTAAGCTCATAAATCCCGGTGTGAAGAGCCAGGGCTGCCTGCAGAGCAACTGCTCATCAAGAATGGAGAATTCAGCAAGAAGTTGTTCAGGGGTCTCGGTTATTTGCTGGCATTATTTGGTAATCTTATGATAATAATTTAGCACCTAATATTGTTTCAGAGAAAAGCTTCCTCCTCCCAGCACAATAGATTGTCACTTAATTAACCTTTAGTGTTTCCTGTAAGAGACACATCTTTAAAGTTTTCCGCTCTGCTAGCTATACGTTGTTAGGATCGTTTCTATCGCTAACAATGGGCTAAAGTGCTTACTTAAGAAATGCATTAACTCTTATAGGTCGTCCAGCTATCATTTAGAATGTCATTATTGTTTCCAGCAGACTAAATCCTCTGCATTTGACCTTTAAATCTCTGGCTCTCCTGGAGACCAAACTGACTAATGACTTCTCACAATGAACAATTATCAAATTAATATATTTTTTTCTTCTAATTCCACGGTTGATTATTAAATAAAGAGCCCATAATTTGGCCAATATCTGTGCACATTTTGTGAATAGTTTGAATTTCTGCTGGGGTGTATTACAAAAGAAGTAAGTTTGTCCCACTGTACTTCCACGTGCTAACCATAGTTTATTGTCTTAATGAAGCAAAACCTTTTGAGCGCCAGTGAAAACAGAAAAGAGCAATGAATTAATCTTCTCTGATGATATTTTGTTTGGTCACTTTACTCTAAATTTGACCTTCAGGTGTGATAGATGTGTTTCTCAAAAGCAGACTGTGTTTATTTCTTACCAGTGGCCTTTATGAAAAAATAGGCATTAATATTTTAAGAATCCGTTTTAAAATAATTTTTAGCTAAGTATGAGCCTGTCCACAGGACATAGCCCAAGCTCAGCTGACTTTCTCATAAAACTTTAAGGAGAGACTTCGACTCGCTGAATGTTGCTGATGCAGATAATATTTTTTTCTTACTTATTCGCCTCATCAGTAAACTTGTGACAGAAGTGTTTGTATGAACCTTTTCGATGCTTTGAGGATGCAAAGTAAGGGATGTACTGACTTTGGTGTTAAAAGTACAAGGCGAAATATAAGTGCAGCAACCCAAGAATGAAATACTACACACCTAAATGAAAGTTAAAATCAGAGTAGAGAGATTTCTGTGAGTAAGCTTTCTATCACTGTTTTATACCCTAGAAAATCACTTATCATGAGGGATTTTTTTAAAAATAATTTCACTTGATTTTGCTTCAGAGTAGTTAGTGCTGGCATTTCTGGCAGAACTGTTATGGTATAGCTGTCTACAAAGAGCATGGCAGGTTGACCTTGTTACTTTTGAGCCTGTGACAGTTCCAGGGCACACCACTAATAGCACAGCTTTCTTCTATTTAGCCTCATATTCTCAACATCCTATTACCCTGCAATAGCACCGTTGGCTGGTGGCTATCTTCACATATGGACCTTTATTTAAGGGCCCTTACCCCAACCACAATAATGTGTACTAAATAGGAGGCAAAGATGTGTCCTAATACCTAGACATTCTATTGGAAGAGTCTAAAGCTGAGATGAAGGAGTACCTACCAGAAATAAAGCATGGTTTTAAGGTCACAGAATGAGAAGTTGGACAAATAGGCCAGACTGAACCACCAAATAAATGTAAATTATTATGGTTTACAACCTGTGTAGGATATAAGAGATAAAATATCGTTGAACTGTCTCAAAGTCATAGGTCTGTGTTTTGAACGAATGCCCTAAAAACTCTAAAAGAAGGAAAGCCCAAATAACTTTGCCCATTATTTGAATTCAATATCTTCCACACTCCTTATTTTGGTCAAGAATTATTCTGCTAAAATAAAAAAAATGGAAAAAATATAAGCAAGCAACATCACTCTTTCTTGGTTTATTAGATTACATTATTTAGCCTACCTTCTTCTATGTTCCCTCTCTTCCTCCTTTCCTTAATTTTGTGTTATTTTTATGAATTTAACAGAAAAAGTAAAATGGAAATAATCTTTAATTTTCATTTAGGTTTAGCTGATAAAAAAAAACCAGACAAACCTTTAGTTTCCTTTGTCATGCACCTCAGCTCGTGTTAACCGTAACATTTTCTGTTCAGTTCTATGTCCTTGATTGCGTCAGTCTGTTCTTGTCCTAATGGGAAATATGGTTTTATCACAGTGAATTTGTTGGAAGTCTTCAAGAGATTACTCTACAATTTTTTGCTCAATATATTTTATTGCTTATTGAGATCATTTGTGATTACTATAAACTTTTGGAAGAATATTTGTACCTTTTTACTTTATTATTGCTCTTTTATTTTAACATCAGAATCTAGTGGAAGAATGGCACTTTTTTTTTCTTGGTATTTTCAGGCCATCTACTTTAGCAATCAGTTTTACTTGGGGATATTTACTCAGAAATATATTACTTTTTAGCATTACCCCATATCATTTCATTCATCTCTCTAGAGATACACGTTTCAATCAAACAGAAAAAAATATATACATATGCTTTGCACTTTCAGAATTAATCTTAGTCTTAGGTAGGATTTCTGGAACACACAATCCAGTAGAGGAGAACAGAATGTCAAAGGGTTGTGGGAATGCTCTCTGGGTACTCAGTTACAGGCCAGTAAGAAGGCAAGAGCTGTCTGTCTGTGTGATTGGATTGTTTGAGGCTCATAAAATATTCCAAAGAAAATTCTGGATCTAAGATAACCTTGAAACTTGTTCTGAGTTTGAGCAAAGAAATTCGACCTTTATTTCCCAGGACTTTATAATTTTGTAGTCTATCAGATACCAGTAGAGGGCTGAGTTCTGTAGAGAAAGCTCCCTTCCTTCTGGGTAGAGCCCAGCTGTGAACCAGTTACTGAGAAGTGGCTACAAAGATCCCAAACGGGTGACATGTACAGAGCACCTGCCACATTCACGTCAGCCTTCAGGATGTTCTCTGGACAGTTGAAGCCATAGGTACCAAATAACAGTAACTGCCTTGGGTGAAAACTGCTATTCAGTTTTCTAGTGACCCTAACATTTTTATCTTGTTAAACAAAAATGAGCCAAGTGTAAAATGTTTCTGTTGACATTTTACCTCATCAAAATATGTTTCTCCAAACTCAAGCAATTTTAAATACTTTTCCTCTTATGTTTCATGCATGGTTGCATTTGTTTGGTTTGTTTTAGCAGTCCCAAGGATCGCATCCAAAACCTCACACGTGCAAGGCAGGAGGTGTGGTATTGCTGAGCTTCATCTCCAGCTGAATGTTCACAGCAACTCCAGTCCAGTGATGTGTTCTAAATTTTCTTTATTAATAGCATCACTTCCGTATCTGTTATTTCAAAAATGATCACTTTATTTTTCCCATAAAAGTAAGTTTAGCCATTTTCTTCATATGGAAATATATATATATATATATGCTATCATATTTAACAACCAAAAATGAGTAACTAGGTCTTATCACCATTAGTTAATCATTCATTAATTGCAGTGGAGGGTCAGCTCAGTCTAGGATGAAATCCAGAGGTAAGCTTGAATTCTCTAACTTCCTGCCTTAAGGATCTATGAAGATGACAGAACATTTGCAGTCCCTTTTCCTCATCTTAAAGCAAGGAAAAACTTATTTACTATGTCTTTTAGTTCTCCGGAAGCATAAATGACATAATATCCTTGAAACAAAAATCCTATATGTGTGTTTTATATAGTCATTTCACTTGTTAAAAAAAAGCTGATTTGGACTGTTTTGTTTGTTTTGTTTCTGTCTTCCTCTGAGAATTTAAGTATGCCACATGTGTGCTTGGTTCCCGAAGAGGCCAGAAGAGGGCACTAGATCCCATGGAACAGATGGCTGTGACTCAGTAGTTAGAAGCTAGGAACTAAACCTGGGTCCTCTGCAGGAGCAGTCAAGTCATCTTAAATGCTGCTCTATCTCTCTTAAGCCTTTTACTATCTCTCTTTTAAAACTAAACAGTATAGCCAAATATCAACAACATTAAAAGCTGGAGAATCGTTTTCCTAATGAGTCTCATTGGTTACAACTGGATCACATGGAAATTGCCTAATGGTTAGGGAAAACTAGAAAGGGCATTTCTAGTTCTTTCAGTGCCAGATGAACCCTGCCTGGTCAAAGGAAATGATGTTGCCTGGCACATGAAATAGAAATAGTTGACTAGGAACCTAGAATGGCTAATTACAAACACGTGTGCCAGGAGTTCCCACTAAAATGACAGTGACCACTATGTAGAGAACGTCGGGATGAAAATAAGGGCAGCCTACAGTGGATAGCTGTTGGTAGAGTAGGGATGCTTAGGGAAAGGATGGGAAAGGCTGTGCAGCCAAGAACACCAAGGGTGTGAGTTGAATGCAGGGCAGTCTTTTGAGGCACGCTAAGGAACTCTGACATTAAGAGACCTGGAAAGCCATGTGAAAAGATTCAAGCAATCCTTGAGTCTGAATGTTATAAATCGGATGTTTTCCATTTAGGAGCAGTATTTATTATTGTTGTGAGCTTTTTGCTTGTTTTTAAGATTAAGAAAGGTGATAGGGAGAAGTAAAGGAAGGGAAGTAAGAATGCAAAAATCGTTAAGTCATTATAAAACATGTCAGGGCAAGTGTCAAACCAAAACCAGCTTCCTGCCTGTTTTGTACAGACCCCAAATTAGAATAGTTTGTTTCTTTTTATTTCTAAAATTGAAAGAAAATTTGAAGAAGGGTAAAATGTTGTTATATCTGGAAGCTATATAAAATTTGAATTTTCATGACCATGATTAAAGTTCTTTGGGGATATAGCCATGCTCGTTCATGTTTGCTACATCCCCTTTATGGCCATTTCCATGCTTCGTGACATGGACCTCGTACCTATAATGCTTGGAGTGTTTATTAGCTTGTTCTCTGTGAATGACAAAGATGATGCATTTACCAGGTGCTGCTAAGCTTTGCAACATAACAACGACTAGACAAAACTGGAAGCACCTACCCTTGAACTTACATGTCTAGGTTCTAGGATGCATGGTGAGCTCACGTGTATGATAGTGAGGTAGCTAAACTCTAAGGGTCTGTTCTTTTATATTCTGGTAGGTGTATGGAAAAGGAGTGTGCCCTGAGTTTCCACAGCTTGTTCTCTATTGAAAGGGAATGCCTCCTGGACGACTGTCTTAGCTAGGGTTTCTAGTGCTGTGTTGAAACATCATGACCAAAGAGCAAGCTGGGGAGGAAAGGGTTTATTAGGCTTATGCTTCCCATGGCTGTTCACTATTGTAGGAAGTCACGACAAACAGGGCAGGATCCTGGAAACAGGAGCTGGTACAGAGGCCATGGAAGGGAGCTGCTTACTGGCTTACATCCCATGGCTTGCTCAACCTACTTTCTTAAAGAACCCAGAATCAGTAGGCAAGGGATGGCACCCATCCCATGGGTTGGGCCCTATTGACCACTAAATGAGAAAATGCCTTACAGAGGGATCTCAAGGAGACATTTCCTCAGCTGAAGTTCCTTCCACTGATGATTCCAGCTTCTGTCAGTTTAATAAACAAAACAACCCAGTACAAAGGCACAACTTAAGAGTACTTAGTAAATGGAAAAGGAAACATCTGGGGAAAAGTTTCACGGGGCTTAGGAGTTGGAGAACAAGTTTAAGCAGGTCTGAAACAATTGCTAGATATGTTTAAGGAAGCAAAAGGTTTCTGTGACTGAAGCATAAGGAGGGCAAATATCAAGCAATGTAATGGAGGCCACGTGTTCGGGATTCTGAGAATGCAGGGGAAGCTTAGGATGAGTTTTTGAAATAGTGACTCGGTGGATGTCCCTATAGAAAGAGCACTGGTCTAAAAAGTAGCCTTCTTGGACAAGAGCAGGAGGATGTGGGCCTTGGAAGATAGAAAATTGTTGAGTAGGTAAGTTTTGAGCAATGAAGAGAGGTATCAGCTGTAGGAGTCTGAAGCTAACTGGCCACATTTTCACCCTTACACAGAAAGCAGTGAGACAGAACAGGAAGTTAGGTGAGGGTATAAACCTTCAAATTTCTTCCCCCAACCCTAGGGAATTGCTTCCTCCAGCAAGGTTCTGCCTTCTAAAGGTCCCACCGCTTTTCCAAGCAGCATCACCAATCGGGAAGCAAGTCTTCTATCAACTAAGCCTATAGAAGACATTTCTTATTAAAACTCCACAAACAGACAGACCCACAATCAAGGTCGTATACACAGATTGGTTGAATTCTAAGTGCAATTTTGCTAATCATCATTTTAACAAACGCTTTTCATATCTGGGGGTTTCTCTGTCTCTTACCTACTTACCCAAATGATTTTCCATATCATTCCTACTGAATTAATAATGTAGTAATATTTTGCTTATTTCCAACTGCATTTTTTTTGGTGTTTGATTATGGTGTATTTTTCCAAAGGGGAAGAAAGAAGACTAGCATTACACTAATTTAAAGTTATGGAGAAATATTTTCCAAACCTATTAAATTTGAGAAAAGATATTTTTTCCAAATGTTAACAGTCAGTTGCTTCTCTATTAGAATTATTACATTATTTCTTGTTCGTCTGTAAAATTTCCCTTAAGAACTTATAATTTCATTCTACATAAGTAATATCTGGGATCAAAGGTAAACTCTGGTTTGGATTCCACAAGGGAGGCAGGAGAGCTTCAGGCAAGCTGAATTTTACTTTAGGGCCAGTCATATGCAAAGGGGACATATCAGAAGGTATGACAAGGTTTCTGGTACCTTCCTGGGCTAGTTTGTTAACTTTTGAATTGCTTCTCTATTCAAACCTTTGTACTTGGTAGTTAGGTTTGAGACTACTTTGCATATCTGTTTTGTTTGCTATTCTCTTACAATTCTGCTTGTACTTTTAGACCCACACTGATAGTCTGTTTTTGGTGCTTTTCCCTCTGATGTAGGCTTTCAGAACTTATGCTGTGTCATCTCTTGGTCATTCTCTGATATAGTAACCTGATGCCCTAGGATATGCCAGAGACACGGTATCTGAATGTGAATACCCAGGTGCCCTGGAGTTGAGTTGGTAGCCGAGGAGTGTAATTGAAGTCCCATCTACATTAATACTGAAAGCCTCATGGCTACAGTCCAGCTGAATTTCTTCCTGTACATCTAGCCTCTGGTGCCATCTGCCATAAGGCTGCTACTTAGCCCACACCTCATGTGTGAACTACCCAGTCCTAGTGCCTGAAGAGGAGGTGAAAGACAGAGTTACAGGGTGACAGAGCACAATACTCAGTGATTTACTGACCACAGAATGGTTCTAGGTAATGAGAGCCCAGGTGGATGGTCAACAGTACTTTGGGACTGTAGTAGGGTCCCATCTAGGCAGACGGGGACTTCATTCATAATAAAACAGGCTTGATTTACTTTCAGCGAAAGAGGCATATCAATAGTCCTAGCCCCAGGCCTAGTGGTAAAGTTCTACTTATCTCTCTACTGTTTTGTCTCCGTGTAGTATGATTGGAAACCTTGTGGGTGAAACTGCTTTGAGTTACTCTGGGACCAATTCATGGTGACTGTAGCCAAGACTGAATCCACACCAGGCTTGTGAATTGTGCACAGGGCGTGGTGCCACCTGCTCAGAGTCCTCCAATGCCATCAGTCTCACGACTCATCACTTCTTGCTATTGCTGCTAGCACATACACACACACACACACACACACACACACACGTTGTATGTAATTTGTAATTATATGTAAATATAAAATAGGATGCTTCTTCATGGCTGTTTCAAATATCCTTTGTGTTATTTTCCCCTCCCCCTTCATCCATCTATATTGACCACCTGACCCCTTCCCAAGTAAAGAATCTCCCATTTTCCCCCATTTCCCACTTCTTTCAGCATTACTTTTACTGAGAGGAAACTTATTCCTGCTTGATTCTCATTGACATAAATGCAGAACTGTCTTTCAGCTTCAAAGTGTTTGTGTTTCAAAATATTGTTGCACTGGTTCTATGACTCTAGCATTTACATAATTTTCAAAATTTCCCGGGAAAAGATACACAGTTTCAAGACTGACATATCCAGAAGAGCATTAATATCAGTTATCTGGTGGGTTTTTGTGATAATTTGGTTAGCCTGAGTTATAGACTAGAATTTCATGTCTAGTTATGCACATAGGTAAGCTGAGCAACTCATTGCAAGGAAACAATGACCATCTTGTGGCATACACACCTCCTGTTCTTTATATTACATTAGTACTAATCTATGTGACTTACTATGTAAATAGCCGTATTACTGCATGAACCAAAGAAATATTATCATTGGTGGGCCCACCTTGCTTGACTCAAAGGCCTTTAGAGGGGACTTATGCGGTGAGATCAGAGACTCCAAACAGCAGCTGTGCTTACAATTGCTGGCTACCTCTCCCTCTTTCCTGATGGATGCTCATTAGTGACAGCTTTGTAGCCATGGTCTTCCTTTTCTGACTGCCTCCCCACAGACTTTGGGTTTGATCATCCAGCATTCTAAAGGGCTCACTCCTGCTGCAAAACCACGTGTTTTGCATTGTTTCTGGTTCTCTGGCTGAACTGTAACCAACAAAGACACGCCTAAACAACCATCTTCTCCTGCATCTTTGGCCCCAAAGTTATATGGTTCACGATGCCAAATGCTTTCCTCCTGGTGGAAATGTCCTCAGAGGCTGCTATCGCGGTTCCTCCACACTCATCCCTGGGCTTTTTCTCCATCTGGGTCATCTACGTGTGAGTGAAGAATATTTTTTAAATGGATTTTTAAAACACTTCAGTCAGACTGCAGCAGCATGCTGAAACCCGTGGCCTTCCACCTTGCTCAGGAGCGTGGAAGATTTTCACAGAGATTTGAACATTTGGCTGCTTCAGGGACAACTTCTGTTTTCTTTTTCTTCTTTCTTTTTGTAAATAGTTGAATGCTGAAGCAGTTTGAGTAAATTATGTTTCAATAGATTTGATATCAAAACTGATCATAAATGTCAATGCAGAATCCATGAGTAACTGTTGTGGAAGGAATCATGAAATCTGGCTGAATGACCAGAAGGTTACCTATGGTTTCAGGTGGCCAAATTCTATTTTGGCAAAAACAGGCATTAAAACAGTAACATTTAGTTATTTTACCAAGTTTTTAACATTTTCCAGTTGTACTGGTTTTTGAGTCATTGCTATCCACCCAAGGAGTGGGGAAGCTAACACTTCCAATAGGCACTCATGTTACTCAGTTGCTTCTTTGTAAATCTCACTTCATCAGAAAACAAAACAAAACAAAAACCATGCCCTTTCCAGTTAAATCTTAATTCCCTTTCTTAGTTAAGAGTGAAGTGAAAAGTTAAGCTCCCTGGGGATCAGTGGATGTAATATGTCTAGAGAGAGATTCACCTGGCCTCAGATGTCCATTTTATTCTCAGAGTTAAATGTGTTAATATACATAGCCCACCATTTACATAGCAAGTGACCACGCAAGATCAATTATTTCCTGTGTGGCAACTACCTAATGCCCAGCGTACTATCAAATGCAAAGCCATTTCTTAATTGACCTGTCTGTAAATTTGCGTTATAGAATTCATTACCTTTATGTATAAGTCACCCTGGAGTTAGGTGCTGCTCTTTCTTAGACATGCTGCGGGTTATCCCCGCTCTGAATTAACTGCCACTTGCCTTGTATGACAAAGAAGCCCGCTTCTGGAATGGAAGAATTCCAGGGCCCCCAGCCAGGCAGCCCAGAAAAGCCTCTCCTTTGATGCAGAGAGTAAGGTGAGGGAGAAAGACAAGTCCAAATTTAATTAAAATGTTATGAAAGCTAGAAGCCTGCACAGGAGACAAAGTAAAGGGAGCAGGGTTTGTGCCTCCTGAAGTGTGTATGCTGCCAAGGATCACCAAGGTAATAAAATTCAAGCTGCTTTCCCTAGGCAGCGGGTGACCCCAGCCTCTGCAGAGAGCCCCGTGTTTACATTCCAGGAGAACTGTGGAGAAGACTTCTTGAATAAGAAATCGCTTCATTTCCAATTTATTCTTTAGTCTCCAGAATGTAATTTAATTCATCTTTGCAGTTTTCATGTGGCTTTTCAAACTATTCGGCTCTGGATTATCTTGCAACCTCTAATAATATGGTTCGTCAGGGAGGTGGGAGCCTCTGAGTTTAGTAGCTCTGACAGGGCCAATAGCAGACTAATTACCCACCTTGTTGGGGGAACCAGAGCTACAGGGACTAGAAGTCTCTGGTATTGAAATGAGTGACAGGAAGCCTTTAGAGGCATGAGACTTCAGATACCCACCAACCATTAGATTTCTAGCTGCTTGGGGCTCTGCAAATTGGATGGTCTCAGGATTTACTTCACTCCTGAGATTTTTTTTTTTTGTTACTTTCCAATTCCATCTGAACTGCAAATACTGCAAGAAAATCCTTTCTGATTATTGGCATTTTGGTCCTTCGATTTCCCATCTCACCTGGAAACAGTGCAGAGTGAGAAAATGAAGAGAAGAACGGGAAAGGTAAAGGAGCTGCAGTGAGCCCTCTCAGAGATTTGCCGGGGATTCCACGCGAGTTTGAGGCACCCACCCTTTACCTAAGTTAACCTAGGCCAGCATGTTTCTCTAACGTAACTCCAAAAGTTGCTCCTTTGTGAGGAAAAACATTTGGTATGTGAAACTCATGGCGACTTATATAATGGCAAAGCTTCACTAGGCTTTTCTTGCCTGAGCTAGGAGGCGTTTTCTCCAGTAAATGAAAAATCTAGAGTGACTATTCCTATTCTAACCTAATCCGTTACCTCAGAGAGTGTGATCTGGGGATAAGCTGTATGAGTACCATCTAGGACCGGTTTAGAAAGGTCCATATCTGACACACAAATCCGGATTCTGAATGGCAACAAGATCCTGTTTCTTTGTAATTTCCTTAAGGCACAAGTCTCTAGCATCATGTCTAATGACTATTACTAACTCATATTTTTAAATCTATGAATCATTTCTTCAAATGACATCTATTAAGAGTTTTTTTTTTTTTTAAAAGGGAGGGGTGCTGGGCTGAGCCGGATGCCGAAGGCTCTTCAGATGGTAGGGCTCTGGTACCCCAGAGCACTATGGGATACTGTATGTAGCACTAAGCAACCCCGTTGTTTCCCTGTGCGCGGAGACTATGTGAGGTTAAGTAGCTTACTTTGGGTCACAGAGCCTGTTAGTGCTAATGCTGGGTCCATAAGCCAGGTGGTTGGAATCCTAGTTCACTTCTCCGTTTATACTCTTCGTTCTGACATGGAGGATTTACAATAAAGCCTTTGAACAAAAAAGTAAAGCTGTGTCTAAGGCCGAAGTTATTATCTAGGCTTCTTCATTTCTCGGGCAGTGAAAGGCATTTGAGCACCCATCCTTGTTTCAGGGTGACATGGTACATTGTGTGTTTACAGCTACGGTATTTGCACCCCATGCATGTTATTACATTTTTAGAACAAAACTGGGATGGCATGCACACTTCCAGGTCTGATTATAAATATTTAATTAGAACAAGGCTCAGCGTCAGTGCTGTGACGTCACTGTAGGCTCCAGAGTGAGTGCACCAGAGCATTTCACCCTATGGGCTCACAAGAGGAAAGGCTTTGTGTGGCATTACAGAATGAATTCCATGTACCTGCAGAATGCGTGTGTCTGCTTTCGGAGGGAGTTTAGATTAAATGGAGCTCTAAGTGAGAAGGTCCTGGTAATCTGCCTGCTGGACTCAAAAACAATACCAGAGAGTTCCCTCCCTGCCTCTCTCCTTGTTGCCTCTCTCTTCTCTTCCCTCCCTCCACTTCTTCCCATTCTCCTCTCCCTCTTTCTTTCTCCTTCTCTCCTTGTGCACACATAAAGAGGTCACCTGCACGTGTAACTAATGATGGTAGCTATCTGGAAGCCACAAGAACAAGTCTTGAAATGAAACCCACGTGGCTGGAACCTTAATCTTCGATTTCCCAGCTTCTAAAATTGTGGGGACTGTGTTTCTTTACCCGGGCCATCTAATCTATGCATTCTGTTATGAAACACAAGCAGACTATATAGATCACATGTCTTCCATTCTCATCTGTAAATAAAATCAGGACATTTGAGTAAATTTAGAATAATAAGCATAACCATTTATTTCCTAAGTGATAACTAGATACCAGATACCTCCAAGCCTTGTGTAATGAAGTTTCAAGCTATTGTCTATTTGTCATCATGGCAACACTTTAAGGAAACCTTCCTAAGGTTTTCCCTGTCGTTCCTGGAAGATTCTAGCACAGTGCTGGGCATGTGATAGGTCCAGAGGTACTGTCACTCTACTTAAAGTTACCAGATTTGCCCAGGGTAGTGCATTGGCTAAAGTTCAAGCCTAGAAATCTTTCCCAACGCTCATTCTGGTAGGTCAAAAGTAATGACCCTGAATTATTCTTTTCACTAAATAAACACCTCCATGAAAAGTGACTCACACATAGAAGTAGGATGTATGCTGATAGTTTAGGTGGGTGCTTTCATCAGTACAATGTGGTAGAAATGACAGGTGGGTAACTTGAACCTAAGCCTGAAGCTATGATACATAAGAAGCCCTGGACAGGCTCTGTGAAGAAACTCTGCTGTGGGAAGAGTATTACCTTTTAAGGTTATCTTGCACTACTCAATCCCAGTGAACTGAGCATCGACATTTGACTGCTTCCAGGAGATCCAAGAAAAAAGCAACAGTGCACACAGTCATGGACAATCTGTGACTAGTATGTGAGCCATTGCTTCTACTGTTTTACCATTCAAAATTGATGTTCTCATGCTCCCTCTAACCACCTGTCTGATGCTGAGGATGTTGGTGGAGATGGAAAAGATGCTACTTAACATCTTAGTGGGCCATCATCTACAAAATGATACTCTAAGAACTTTGCATGCAGAAGATCATTTAATTAGTTCAAGAGTCCTATGAAGTGGCATTACTTCACCGGTGAGAAAATTAGATGGAGGACTGGACTCAAAGTCTGTAATACTGAAATAGAAACACTTTAGCAGTATCAGGTTATGTCCTAAGCCACTGAATTATGTCATATAAATACAAGGCGGGATGAAGTGAACTGTAAGGAAGGAGGGAAGGAACACCTTTCAAACACACCAAGTTGATGGATGCAAAGACTATAGGAGGGAGAATGGTACACCCTCATCCTGTGTCCAAGTTTGAATTCCTGTCACTAAGTTATATCACATGGCAGGACAGTGGGACTACAGATGCTGCAAAAGTTTCTGACATACTTGGACGAATGAATCACTATGGATGTGCTGTCCTGGAGACCAGAACTCTGGAAGCCAGATTCACTGAAATGTTGACAGTCCTGTGCTTCCTCACCAGACACCAGGGGTGATCTACTCCTCTTTTTCTTCAGATTCTGGTGGCGCCAGCATTCACTGGTGTGTGGCCATATCACTGTACCTCCAATCACATGAGCTGACCCTCTCCTTTTCTGTGTGTATATGCAGACTGAATTTTCCATGTTCATGGGAAAGTCACCCAGGGATAGAAATGGGAGCTCTTACAATATATTCTGCAAATTTCTGATGATCTTCGAGTTAAAAACAAGCAAGTAAATATATTTTTTGAAAAAAAATGAATGTTGTTGCCCATACTTTGGATAAAATAATGCTAAGTGAGTGGCAGAAACAAAAAGGCACGTATGGAGGGAGAAATTTCATATCTAAATTTTATTAATTCAAATTAATTTTAGCTCTTCCAAAATTCTGCAGCTATTCTTCAGAGATACATTCAGGCATCTAGATGTTTCTTGATTCTAATCTCTCTAGTTTCTTATCAATGCATAGCTGATATCCATAAATGGCAATGCACCGTCAGAATAAACTCTCGGGAATTAATTTAATGTTCAATGAAGTGCCACTTACTTGCTATTTTAGCTGTGAATCAGCCTCCTTTGTTCTTCAGCATGCCTGAGTTTGTCCAATCATTTTTAATTATGAGCGTGTGCTTGGGTCCTTGTTTCTTTGATATAAGCTTTTCAGATCCAAGCTCTGGGTCTCATTTTCCTGAGCTCTGGCTTCAGTTCTAGGAACCCCTGAGGCCTGATGTTGGTTGGACACTGACTCCAATTATTTTCTGTGCAAATTGCCTGACCCTTCAGCTTTGATTCTCCCTTTCGCAAACTGGGGACATAATCACTTCTTCTCTTATCTCACAAGGCTCCTAAGGGTAACATTAAAGAGCTTTGAATATGAAAACACTGTGTACCTGTTTAGGAGTGTCAGCACTCACCATTTCTCTTCCAATTTCTAGATGATATCAGGCCCAGCATTCCCCGGGGAAGCTGGTTAAGACACAGTAATCCCCAGCCAGGTCTGTGGTCTCCTTTGCTGCTTTGGAGGTGCCCTGCAGCAGACTGCAAGCTTCAACTTTTTTTTCCCTTCCTGAAAACTTTTATTTTTCATGGCTGTTTGCCAGTGAGATCTTAGCAAAATTACTGAGACTTTGTTAAACTTTTCCGTTCACTTAATCTACTTGAGAGGAGCTTGGCCGCATACATTTGTCCACATGACCAGGGCAGAGGAGCACCGTGGACTCGCGTGGACTCGCAGTCCTGCGCCTCCGGGTTGCTCAGAGAGGAGAAAAGCGAGAGGGTGTTCAGGGCAGCAGCCTATTTGCAGAGAGAACAGATCTTCACCATCAAGTGTTGCTCAGTCGCAGTGGCCGGGGCACCTTCACACTGAGACCTCCTCCCTTCTTCCTGCAGCCAAGAGCTCTTCTCCTAAGGCAAACAGCACCATCCAAGCCTGTCAACCACCCAAGGCACGTCACGAGGCAGAGTGGGAAAGAGTGAGTCCTCCCATGATTTCCGGGATTCTAAACTCTATCTTAAGTTAATTAGTTTGGATTTCCCATAAGGAACTGCCATAGATTTGTTTTGACCTCATCTTCTACACTTTCTCCAAACTTCTGTCATTTTTAGAAGAGAAACATTTAGGATTGTTTTAAGTTTTGAAAAGGGGCTACGCCATGGTCTCGCTGGGTGCTTGGAACGAGAAAAACTTGCCTTCACAGAAGAGAGACTGAGGCTTAGAGCTATGTGACAACGTTTTCCAACATACATATGCAATTAGAGGCAGACCTGGAGTCAGACCCTGTGGCTCTTTGTGTTCATTTGGGGTTTGCATCCATTCCACATCCAGTTATATTTATTTTCCTTCAGTCCTCTATGAATCGAAGCTGCAGATTTTCCTTGTGGGACATAAAGCCCAAGGCTTTCCTCCTCCTGCTGCCTCTTGCAAAGGTTACTTCTACAGCTCCCATTGGCTAGGGGTTATCCTGTGTCTCCTGGGAGGGACAGGAGAGCCGAGCTTGAGGTTTCTGAGCACGTTATTAAGTCTAAATGTCTCGGCCCCCATTGTAACTCATACTTCCTGCCCTGGAGCAACCTGGAGGTGGGACAAGACCATAATAACAGTCATAAAACCTTTTTCTGATTTTGGTCTAACTATATTGGGAATCTCAGGCCCCTCTAATTTTTCTCAAGTTATTCAAGGGTTCATGGACATTGTTTCTCAGGAGCTCTGAGAACTAGGTTTTAAGTATCATAGTCATAAAATTTCAGTGGTTATCATAGTCTCGGGAGAACAATCTCAAAATCAGATTTATATGGTAGCATTCCCAGAAACTCTGAGTCAGGAGGTTTCCAATCAGGCCTATGAATATATATGTCTTTAATCCCTCACACCAGTTTGATGATCATGGCCATCAACCCCCCACCCCCACCCCCGCCCCCAAGTTCTACATATTATTCTTTCAGAACAGGTTTGGATTACACCATATTCTAAGTACTGTTTTGAGCCATGGGGAGAAGACTATTGGAATCAGCACTCTCTCCTCCCCGGCCTTTGATGGCGTAGGTGGAAACCCACAGCACATGAATAAGGAACCGCATGATGTATTAGTTACTTTTCTTGTTGAAATGATCAAATGCCTGGCCAAAAAAAAAAAAAAAAAAAACATTGTAAGGGGGGTTGCAGAGAGATGACTCAGCACCTAAAAATGTTCACTGCACTATCAGACAACAGCTTTGGTTCTCAAAAGCCATACTAGGCAGCTTAGAGTCACCTGTAACATCAGTGGTCTGTAGTCAGGCCCTCTTCTCGCCTTTGTGGCCACATGCAAAGAGGATAAACGGAGAAGTAAGAGCCACCACTTTAAAAGAAAGAAGTTTGAGACCAAGAGACTAGAGATAAAATCAAAATTTTAAAAAAAATTTCTGATTTTGAACAAAATTATAAACAGCTGGTAGCTACACCATTGTTGGCATCAAGCATGTATTTGAATATGTAAATCAGGGTCCCAGGGAAATAGATAAGATGTAAAACTTTGAAAATGACCAAGGCATGACACAGTGAACACAATAAGCCAGATATTATCACCTGTCAAATAAGTGTTGATCAATAAGAGGAGGCCTAGCAACTAGCCTCCTCTTACACTGTCAGCTAGAGGTTGGTTAGAGATGGAGCCTCTCTTTCACTATACACCGTCTCACAGACAGTGTCCCCTCACTGAAACATGCTGCTCAAATCTCAGAGGCCTCTTGTGCTATTAGCTACTTCCAAGGTGAGATACAGTCAGACCCTGCTGACAACAGACACAACTCTTATTATTGTCATATTTCTCTAATGGCTTTAGCTCTTGCATGCCATGTCGATACATGACAATTCTCTGTTACATTTCAATAGGTCATTTGCTGCATAGTCCTTAAGAAAGGATTTGGTTTGTTATCTCAAAACCAGTGAGGGTCCATGGTATAATATAGTTAATAGATGCAGGCATTCCATGTACAGTTCTGTTCTGAATCCTACAGGGATTCAGCTTCGATTCAAGCAGAGATCTTGACCACAATGGGAAAACATGAAATCTACAGCAGTGTGTTAAGCATGAGAAGAGATTTCCTGAAATTGTAGAAAAAGCTTACCTCTAGCATCATGGAAGTTTGATGTTAGATCTCATTTTAGTGAAAGACAGACAATGCAGAGAGATCATAATGTTTTCACTATCTTTCCCACTGCTCTCTACGGGTGTAAGGGAGCCACCATTAGATGCTGTGAAGGGGTCTAATGGAAAGATGCACAGGTGTGTACCTTTTAAGATGATGGATGCTCTTTGCCTTGTCTCATTCTGAACATCTGAATTGTGATTTTAGCTAGTCCATGAGGTTTTGTACATGAGTATAATTTTTAATAATAAAACCTGCCTATTTTCTGAAAAACTCTGAGAAGTAAGGGAGTCCTCATTTTTTGATGAGAACTGTACACTCTCCTGTGGAGTATTCACGATTTTTAAAGCCTCCCCCAAATAAGGTCCCAAGTAGCAAAAGGTAAGGGTTCATCTGCATGGATGTGGGCAGTGGGTATTGTCATGGTCGAATCTCTCATAAGTGCCCACTGTGGTTCTTATGTAAAGGGCTCTAATTGACCTAGAGGGTTTAATTCTCGGTTTAGAATCCTTAATATTAATCTCCAAGAAATCTAAGATTTTCTCATTTAATCCCAGGAGGACTGCAATGATGAAATTCTTAGTCTATCTAACATGAGTGCATTTCACACTAGCTGAAAACCAGATTCTCTAGGAGGAAACAGCTGATTGTTAGGTTTTCTGAAAACCTTAAAATTGGCGAGTTCAACTTCACTCTAATGAGATGATCTTCCAGCTTGTAATAAAATTAAACATGGATTTTTCAGGATGTTCCATGTATCAGAGTATAATATCTTGGAATCAATCGTAGCTTTACTATTTCTATATCATCAGTCCATTTCCAATACCTCAGTAGTTTATGCTGTGGTTATTATAAGCCAGAGTGGCAGATGGGTGGAGAGAAACTGACAATCCTGTGCTAATCCTGTGCACTGCAATAGGAGGACCCAGTTCCTACAGCATGCTAATCCTGTGCACTGTAGGAGGACCCAGTTCCTATAGCATGCTCAGACAGTGCACTGCAATAGGAAAGTATTCACTTTTCATTTGCTCTTTAGTGTCTCTTTATCAGATAGCAACACCATAGATGGCCTGTTGATGGCACCCATACTTTTGCATGTTTCTCTTCTGACCTCATTTTCCGTGTTACATTGGAAGCAAATTGTTCTCCAATCCCTTAATTCATCTTCTCCATTCTCTGCCTGGGAAGATCCTACTTTAGTCTTCCATCATTTCCTGCTTGAGTGATTACATCAAGTTTTATTGGTCCTCTCTATGCCCAGTTTATCTTGTAAATTCCATGCTAACAGGTTCTTTTTTTATTTTATTTATTTTTATTTATTTATTTATTTTTAATTATTATTACAAGAAAAATTTACATTTACTCCCCTTGTTTCCGGCCCTCCTGCTCCCCCACTAACCCACCGCCCTCTCCCTGCTTCCTTGAGATGGGGCAGGATACCCTGCCCTATGGAAAGCCCTAGGCCCTCCCCCTCCATCTCGGTCTAAGAAGATGTGCATCCATATAGAATAAGTTCCAAAAT
>JAQHUG010000092.1:6057661-6089914 GCA_028555095.1 Dicrostonyx torquatus
TTAAAACATGATTGACAGAATACAGACACATCTCCCGCACCATGGGTGTCATCATTTCATGTTCTGAAGTTTAGTACTGAATAAAAAGGGGAAAGAGGGAAGCCCAATGAGTGCTTCTCTGTGTTCTGACTAGAGACACCACACGACCAGTGCCTATCATCCAGTTCCTGCTACCACAGCTAGAGCCACTCCTGCCATCACGCCCCCCACATTATGGTGGGGTGCTCTCAAACTGTGAATCGGAATAAACTCTTCCTCCATTAAATTGCTTTTGTCAGAAGCAACAATGCAGAAAATAACCAATATGGGGATCATTCAAAATTATTTTTGAGGTCTACATTCTCAAATGAGACATTGATGTAAAACAATATATTACAAAAAATATTAGTTTTTTGTGGCTTTTTACTGTTTGAATGTAGCATGAAGAATTAAAACTATATCAATCTTTTGCAGTATGCTTCAATCTGACATGAGTGCTGTAGCTTATACTAAGTTTAAACAAAAAGTGAACCTTATGTGTGCACAGCAACACATCTCCTAGATAGGCACATGCAATGTGGTCTATAAACCATCATACATGTTCATTTCTTGCATGTTCATACCAATACTGTTATTAATACAGAGATATCTGTGTTTTGCAGAGATATTCCACTAGATACATACTTTGGAGACAGGAGATTCATCCTAAGCATGAATAGCAGGTCTTGTAGAGGTGACTCAGTGGTTCAGAGAGCTTTCGATTCTTCTAGGGGAACTGTGTTTGGTTCCCAGCACCCATGCTCGATGTCTTACAAATCCTGTGAACCAGTTTCAGGGAGTCTGGCACAGGTGACATACTCAACCCTTCTGTAAAGTGTCTCTTCATGGTGGATTCAAAAATTTTACTTGTTGGAGATTCCTATTTAAAATGTGCTTTTGTCATTGCGGGGAACTCTCAGCAAGCACAGGCAGCAGCACTTCCCCTCCAGAGGCCCCATTGCATGCAGTCTGCTGCATGACATCTCAATGTTACCAGCACGGACCGCCTTCCTCATCCTCAGATCCTGCAGTGGCAAGTAAGAGAATCGGCCAGGAAATGCACTGTGCTTGTGTTCGGGAAAACTCCCAATAGCAATACCAATGTAGGAAGACATTTTGTAAGATGTAATAAAAAAATGTACTAAAGAACCCTTATGATAAGTTCTGTCATACTCAGACAGCCTAGAATGAAAGAATAGAACTGACCAGCATAGCTATGCCACAGAGCTAGACAGTTCTGTGGTGACCAGTCTCTCCCACCGAGTTCCTCCTGGCAACGCACAGTACAAACCAAGTACTCATGATGTACCTACTGCCTTCTGAGTAGGAACTTCCATAAGGACTGTCAGGAAAGAACTGTGACTCTTTATTCCAGCACTCTACTCCACTTGGAAAAGTTCTCAAATTCTTTTGAACCTAGTAAGGGCTGTGAGAGCCCTGGTTACAGAGGTTGGTCTGAGCAGAACGTAATAACGAATGTGTCAATTGGACTAGGTAGCAAGGAAGAAAGGGAGAGAGACTGAAGACAGTCTTTGGAACAGCATTAGAATAAGCAGGAGAGAACAAGAGGGAGAAAGCAAGAGAGGGTAAGATCCAATTTATCCTGACGACAGTAAAGCCACTCTAAATTGTACGCAAGTCTGACATTAGGAAGTCGTTTGGCTCTTAAAAATCCCAGGGACTCATAAAATCTCACATGAAACCCCTTTCACAGATGTTGCTAATCTTATTTTGGACAACATAGTTTCCAAGCTGTTACAGTGAGGAATGCTCTTTCTACTTCCTAAAATTGCTAAACTCACAGCCGTGTGGATCCTTGGACCAATTACTCCAGATACCTTGGTTGCATCTCTGCCTCATGTTTCTCCTCCTCATCCGCTTTCAGAACTCTAACAGTTCCAGAAATTACCTCATCAGGTGATTTTTAAATGTTTATGCCACAACTATTTATAACCTTTAAAAAGGAAATGCATTCAATTTGCTAAAGAATATTATTTCATTTCTCGCTGGTTGCTATGATTTTCTGTCTGATTTTATAGACTTGTTTGGGTGTTCTTTAGGAAAATAAAAACTTTATCAAATGTAAAGCACTCAGGAGATAGTTGCTGAATGGAAGACTAGTAAGAGCAGCCGCTGTCAGTACTGCCTTGGTCTAGCCTGTGCCAAATCCTGGATGGACTCCGCAGTGATTCTGTAAATGATCAATACTTACTGATATCCATTGGACAGAAGATGAAATCATGATACAAAGAAGCCAAACAGTTGTAGAACAATGCCTTAATGGGCTTTGAATATTCTGTGTAGTGACCAAGAGAGGGAGGAAATTCATGATTAGATAAAAGGGTTCTTAAGCAGAACATGGCTACTGAGGTGAGTATTAACGAAAATAACTGGCAATGTGTGCTAATAAAAAAGGACAAGAAGAAGATGGCAAATAGAAATGCATGCATCAGTTCTCTAGAGTTACCTTAAAAATACCATAGACTGGTTCAATGAAAGTCTGAGTTTTTTTTTTTAATGACTCCTCACCACAGGTGACAGAAGTCTGCCTTCTTACTGCACCTCATAAGCTCACCCCTCCTGCTGTGCTGTCTCTACACTACCCTCGTTTCTTCATATGTTCATGTTAAGAACATATTCACATTGTGCTAGGCTCAAGCACAGGACTCACTGCACTTTAGTTACTTTTAAAGATGCTATCTACAGAGAGAGTGACGTTAGGAATGACATGGAGTTAAGACTTCAATGAGCGATTGGAGGTACTGGGGAAGGGGGAACTGTTTCATAGTTCACCCCTTAACAAACAGGACATGAGAAACATGGTAACACTGAGTAAAGATAAATACATGGAATCCGGGGAAGAGAGCATAGGGATGAAGGGGATTTCCCATCTATCCTCTGCAGATTCATTAGAAACAACTGATGAAGATGGCTAAATTGGGCAAGGCTAGAAATGTATCATGTGCATGGATACAAAAACACAGGGTGAAGATCGGCTCGTTACTGGGGCACTCAGAGGCTTTTATCCCCTGTCCATAGGTCTGGTGGGGGGGCGAGATGCAGTGATTTTCAGGGGAAGAGTGAGCTCAGTAAACCTGGAAGATACAAAATGCCCTGAAACAGAGTCTCCTGGCCCTGTAAAGAGAGAGGAACACAGTTGACTCTCTCTGGACTGAAATAAAGGAGAGTGGTGTGTGAGGAGACTGCACCGATGTGGTTGCTCTTCAGTCTCCTTTCTTGGAGCTTTGTCTTCTCTGCTGGGCAACTCTCAGTAAGAGAAGGGAAGTTCGCTTCGTTCTCTTTTGGTGAATTGATTAGCTGTGTGAAGGAGCATCTCTCCAGGTTTCCAGGGACATACACAGAGGACGGTCAAAGGCACCTTGATTTTGAGAAAAGTTCAAAAGTCTTCTCAGCATCTACAATTATCAAAGACTTTTTGTTTTGTCTTTCTTTCTTTTTCTGATGGGGGATCATCTGAGTTCCAACCAAGTAAAGATGGGTTATAAAAAGCATTTAAGAAACTATTGCATGAACTTTATCATATAAACAGCAAAGCAGAAAAAGAAGCCGCTATTGACAAGCAAATCGGCATTCCTGAAAAGACAAAGAAAAGGTATGCAGTTGATTGAAAGTCACATAAAATGCACATGAAGCACAAAGTGTCAGATGGAGATGATGAGAGAGAGAGATGATTAAAGAGAAGAAGAGTGAAACATAAAATAAGGGAGCTACTGGACTTGGGCTGTGTTCCTCCTTTGTTTTGGGTGTGAAAGTGGCCTGTCATCACTGTAAGGTTGCACACTGAAGCACTTGATTCCGGGACTGAAGACTGCATTGATTTGAAATATGATAAGAAAGCAGCACTGATATTGGAAATATCTCCGAGATAGAGTTGGAAATACTTTCCCATATGACAGGGCTGATCTGTGTCATAAGAGAAAGTGTATCAGCGGCATTTTATAAAGCTTCAGGGGGCTTTAAAAAGCAAAGAAATTGAGATTGAGTTAGCTGGAATCCGACGGCAGGTTTAACAAGAGATACTGTTCTGCTACGACTCTCACCAAGGGAGTTCAATTTCAACAGTGCTAATCTTTCCATAGTGCTGTAAGTTTAAATTCTGTGCCCCTAAGGAAAAATTTCCAAAAGTAACTCTCATTGAACTTGGCTCCCAGAGATCCTGGTTCTGGGCACTATCCAGGTGCCACACCTGTCTCGCCAGCAACTAAGAGCCTCTCTCTGCTCTGGGAAGCTGCCTCAACTCTGCACTGGGATGCAAAATCCTCTTTTCCAGATGGACAGTGCTTCCACTGTTTTTGGTATTGTCTATCAAATTTTAAGGCTCAGGCTTTATATTTCAAACTTCAATGTTATTTTGTCCATTATATTATTTTTTATTTCTGATATTGCTAATTGTTATGATACTTTAAGATATTCTGTTTTTCTTTATTTTAGTTATAATGAAACACATCAACATGACCTTTATTATTTGGTCCGCCTTAGTTTTAGCTGGGTAAGAATGTGGGCTGCTGTGAATTCTATCTAGTGTTTCTTTAGCTGAAGGTTGGCATCAGCTAGCATGCTATGCTGTGGACAGAGAGATCTCATGGAGCCACTAGCTGGGGACTGAAATGTCAGGACTTAGTCTAGAGGAGCCACAGTAAACAAGCTTCCCAGGCAGTTCTGTTGCTCACTCAATTTTGACAACTACTTTAAACATGAGAACTAGAATTGGGGCAAATAAAGCACTCTGCCCAGATTTGGTTGCAATCTGTTACATGCAGGAATTCAACATTTTAAGGGGACAAATTTTATTATCTATACATATAATTTCTTCAGTGAGTTTCAGCTTACATTTTTATCTAGTGAACTTTTGGGAAGTTGCTTCTAATGTCTGATTTTGTTGCTTTAGAGACTTTACTGACAGTCCAAAGCTGCCCCAGTACTCCATGCCTGAATCAGAGGGTGGTTTGCTCAGGAGACTGGATTATTACATGGGAAGAATCATGCCTTAGGCATCAAGAAAGCCTTGTCCCTTGTCCTGTGGTCTATAAAGTATTTCCAAACTCTTCTTTTATTCCCCAAATTCAATGATATTGGGGAAATCTCATTAAAATCAAAACCTTCCCTCAATCTAGAACTTTCTTTCACAAAAGTACATATTTTTTTCTTTAAGTCACCTTTAATTATTGGATTAGTATTATGCCATAGAGTGATGCTAAATACTGGAAATTTATCTGACTACAAAACCAGATAAAAAGAATTTTACCCTTCCTTCATATAGTCAAGAGGAGACCTCATTATATATGGGCTTCAGTTAACAGGGGGCTTCTGGTTCCCTTTTGCTTCTTAGTCTGATTAATAAAAGAATTTAAGAAGGAGCTCAGCCATTTGAGAACAGTTCAGCTAGAGTTTGGGAGAAACAACAGTGCAGGCACACTGGCCACAGAGATGATATGGAGAAGAGAGAAAGACAAAGCCATGACTTTTACTTGGGTCTGAGAAAGTAGCATCCACAGCAACAGAGGTGAGCTAGCAAGCAGCTACATGGCCCAAGGCTGGGGTGGGAGGCACTTCAAAGAGTGAGGAAAACCAAAGCCTCGAGGAACATATGCTTTTGCTCAGCATCCTTGTAAGTGAGTGCATTGTGAAACCAAGCTGTTAAGTCTCAGATGCTGGGACAAACAACTGGTGCACCTAGTTAACACATCAGATAAGACCTGTCCTCCAGGTTCTCTCAGCTTCCTTCAGTCCCTATGGGATACAGGATATGACTGTCATCCTTCATCCTTTATCCTGAATCTCTAGCCCAGGTTCTTCCCTATATAATCCAGCTATTTTGGTTGCCCTCCTCTCTTGTACCTGTGGTCTCCTGGCTGCTGAGCCTTGTTCCCCTCTCTTCCTCTCCATTTCTTTTCCCTCTTCCCCGTGCCACATGGCCAAGCTTAGTCAGGGTGATCCACTGACTCTCCCAGATGTCCCTGCCTCTGCCTGTGTCTCCCTTTTATCTACAATAAACTCTCTTCTCTACCACACCTAGGAGCAGTCCTGTCCTTCTCTTTTTATGTCTTTTTTTTCCCCTTTCATTCATCTATCCCCAGGGTTTGAGATTTATCACAAACTAGATCATCCTGTAGGAAAAAACAAAATTTTTTAAGGATTACACTGCCAAGGCTTTCTGAGGTGGGCTGCACAGAGAGAACAACAAAATGGTAGAAAGAGCCTTGCCAGGTCTGTGAGAAGCAGGTAGCAGCAGCAGAAGATGTGTGAGCCAGAAGAACCTGAGACTTAGAGCAGCAGGAGGTGGGAGTGAGGGCAGTCCAGAACACTCTGGGGCTCATATGGGGACTTTGGTCTGTTGCAAGCTTGTTTGGGTTAACAAAGAACCAAATGCCCTTGCAGAAGTAATTGACTGTGCTGGGAGAATACAGGTAGTTCCAGTATTTCCTGATAACACCTTCACAACTCTTCTGAGGAATTCTGAGTTTATGTAGCAATCCTTCTGTGCCCCCTCTCAGAGTTCGCTCTGAGCTGAGCCCTGACTGTCATTTAGGTTACTGGCAGAAGCGTTCACATTTCTAGTGCCTACTTTGAATGTAATAATCCAAGGAAAAATAATAGAAATAAAATAAAAGTTTTTGAGTCCAAAGTCAATAAAAAGTGGAAAGATTTAATGGCATAGTCATGAGGAAGGTTCTTCATTGAGGGAAGGGATCCTGGGAAGAACAAATACATTATCACATTAAGGAGATATTTCTTTTTCCACCCCACCTGTGAACGGAGACTATGCTTTTGTTTCCTGGCCGCCCAGACCTGAATAATCATAAATTATATTACTTACAACAACACTGAGAGATGGCTCAGGGGTAATTATAGCTAGTTCTTAAATCTTAAATTGACCCATTTCTATTCATCTATGTATCACAACGAGGCTGTGGCCTACTGGTAGGGTTCTCACATTTTTCTCCTTTAGCAGTTACATGGCGTCTGCCTAATTCCACCTTCCTTCTCCCGTATTCAGTTTAGTTTCCCACCTTGCTTCTGCCCTGTCATAGGCCAAGCAGTTTCTTTATTAATCAATGGTAATAAAATATATTCACAGCATAATGAGGGGAATCAAACATCACCATATTAGCATGTTTTTAGATGAATCAATTTTCCTGACCAGGTGATTCATAGGCCCATAAGGATTAACTCTTAAGGGAGGAGACAATATGCTATGTTCTGATCTTTATTATTTTCTTGACCAGGAAGCCTAAGGAGTAGCAGCTGTGATATTTTCCTTTCTAGTGTGAAAAGGAAAACAGGAGGTAGAGATCACAGCTGTCTGAAGGAGAGGTCCACTGGTACTTGAGTAAGAGGACTTGACAACACCATGCTTCAGCCTTAGGCAAGTATCAGTTGACCATTATCATAGCCAATTGGCCTTAACCAGAGGAAAAGAAAATTTCCCTTATCTTTATAGGACATTGCTCTGGAACAATCTTTGTACACTGCAAATATGTATTACTCTCATTGGTTAATGAAGAGCTGAGTGCTCTCTAGCTGGGCAGGAAGAGATTGGACAGGAGAACTAGACCAGGAGGGTGCTGGGAAGAAGGGTGGAGTCTGAGGAATCTAGAGGAGATGCAGAGAGAAGCCAAATTTGATGAGCTGAGAAAAGGTACCAAGCCACATGGCAGAGCATAGATAAGGAATATGGGTTAATTTAAAACATAATAGTTAGCTAATAATAAACCTGAGTTATTGGCCAAGTCTTTGCAGTTAATAGTAAGTCTTGCTGTAGTTATTTGGGGACTGGCAGGATGGAAAGGCCCACCTACAGGAGATGTTATGTGCACAACTCTAGGACCTCAGCCAGGGTCCCCTCTCCTGAAGCAGTGTGTGATAATGGCTGCCACATTCCTGGTGTTTTCAATGTGAGAAAGGATATTCTCAGTCTGATATCTAACAGAAAGGTATATAGAGATTTCAAGAGGGAACGTGTGTTTCAATGAGAAGAGAAAGAGTTTACATTCTCTCAAGCAACAGCTCAGTGAAGCAGGAGAGGACTCAAGTTTCTTTAAGATTTGTACCTGTCTACTAGTCAATATGAACTGTTTTTTCTATTTAATGCTACTTTGAAATTAAGAATGCTGAAGCTGACTCAACATCTCCTAAAGGCTTCCTTGCCTCTTCTGTGCTGCTGTTAGGAGGCTTGCTACATGCAATTTTTCTTCCTTACTTCTCCTTGAACAAATGTGGACATTACAGGACAGCAGGATGGGTGATCAACCATCATCAGCTTCAAATTCCAGTGATAACCCTGGAACTCTAGGGAAAAATTAAATTTGTAAGCTTAGGTCCCAAGTCTATCACAACACCAGCTGAGGCAACTCACCGTACAAATCTGCATTAGTGATGCTCAGCTATGAACTGTTAGTCGCTGGTTTTGTGTTCCTTTTGTTAAGAATTCCTGGTCAAAACATAAGCATCCCTGACTGCTTGCTGAGACTCTGGGAGGGCCCTTTGTGGCCTTTCCTTTGCAAGATGGTCATCAGGACATACCCCGGCCATCTGGACCCCCGGTCCTAACTGTGCTTTGACGGTTTGCCTGTGGAAAGAGTGGCCCCAGTGTTATTCCCAGGGCATTCCTTGGCTTCTCAGCATAAATAGGCTCCACATCTCTTTCTCACAGCACTCCAATTTCGCTCTCCCAGGAAAATGAGCAATGCAATCTGGCTGAAGCCAGAAGGGAAACTCTCCTGAGTTAGCAAGTGACAGTGGGAGAAGAGGTATTGTCTTTCAAGATGTTTACTCCTAAAGGGACAGTTCCCAAGGAGCTGGACAGATAGCTCTTGGGCTTCAGTCAAAGAAAAGAATAACACAGCTGCCCTCAGCAAGGGGGAATTTCAGCATAATGGATTGGCGATGGAAACAGTTTAAACCAATATAAATATAATAGCCACCCACAGAGAGGGGGTTTACACACACCAGAGGCTGCTGGTAAAACATTGGACCACTATAATCCACCCAAAAGTATTTTATGAAGCATGATTTAAAAAAAAAAGAAAAAGAAAGAAAAGAAAACCTGGATTGGAGGGTAGGTATGGAAAGCCAGGGCAAGTGGCCCATTTCAATGCCTGTGAAAGCCAAGGCTTGAGCTTCAGGACTGTTTTGAATCATGGTAAGGATTGGCATCTGCCCACTTTTGATTTCAAGTCACATCCTGCTCCTAAAATGGCTTAATAGCCCAAAGACTGTAATTTCTCTGCTTCCTTGGAAATAAAGGTTTAACTAGAGACCTAACCAAGAAGAGTAGGCGAAGAGGTTGAGAACACAGCTCCATTGGTGGAGAGCTTGCCTGGCATGCACAAGGTTCTGTGTTCTACCACAAACTGCAAAACTTTTCCGTTTGCAGAAATCAAGGAGCCAGTCTTTATATTTGTCCACATCTGTTTATGTAAGTGGTCTCTATCACAAACATAGATACATCTTCCTAACATTTTGGAATTGATTTAATAACAATAAATCTATAAGGTAGAACACTTTACTACATTGTTCTGATTTTCTTGACATCCCTACCTGTAGTGGCATTTCAATTGTATTTTAATAAAATAAAGACTACCTTAAGTTCTGAGAGTAAAACAGTTCCACTGGTCAGTCTTACAGACCAGGTTATGGTAACACACACCTTTAATCCCAGTAGCCACACTAGTTGCCATAGAAACTGAGTGTTGCATGCCTCTAATCCCAACCCTAGAGAGGAACATGGTGGGGGGTGGTGCACAGAAACAGCTCTCAGACACAGTTTCGTTCTGAGATTCCAGGAGGGAGGATCTCCATTTTAGACTGAGGTCGAGGTAAGAGACAGTCGCTGGCTGTTTCACTTTTCAGATCTTCAGGTTGAACTCCAATTTCTCTCTCTGAGTTTTTATTAACCATGCTTCATTTAATTGTGCTTCACCTACCTAAAGCAATGGTGGCTTTTTTGTTCTAATCTTGATTATTGATAATAACTCTCATTAATACATACACAACATCACACACTGAATATAAATATGTACGTATATGCCTGTATGCAGGCTACAAAATGGCTACACTGTATTGACGAAACCACCACCATGTTCAAAGAACTTCTAAGTGCCCTGAGAGAAAGAAGTGGGTGCTGAGAGGCTGTGGGGGTCTCTGGATCGGTCAGGTAAATAACCCTGCTGGATGTTAGCTGAAGATGAACCTTTAGCATCCGATCATAGACTGAAATCCAGCTTTTGTCTAGTTGAGCTGCAGAAAAGAGGTTAGAGGTTGATTACAAGGGCAATAAAGGAAAAGAGAAAGACCAGGTCTGGACAGACAGATGGGAATAGATTGATGGAGCAACAGCAGAGACGTTAAACTGGTCACAGAGTCAAAGGGTAAACTGAGGGCATTTCATTCATTTAGCTATTATCCTTTCTATCTCAGTGCATCTTGAGGTCGGGGCTATACAGAGCAACCCTCAGTGACTATAAGGTTAAATCACACAAGGGAAAGCCTTCCCTTTGGGCAGCCTGGAAGGACGGTGCTCTGCCCTCATACCCAAGGCCCTGGTTAGTGATGAGGAATGCAGTTTTATGGCTCTTTAAATGAAATGACAAGAAGCAAAGACTTCACCTTTAGCCTTGCCATTACTCTGAAGCAGTTTGAGGTCTTCATTACTGAAAAGCTAGTGCTAGTTTATTTTAATCCACAACGGGAGGCTAGAGAAGATGGGCGATTCTACAGCATACCTCTTTAAATCCTCCTGCCTTTAAAATTCCTAATTTCCTATCTTACCTAACAGCCCCTGCAATGAAGGTCTGCAGGCAGTCACCTTTAAGGGACTTTTAGAGGAATATACAATGAACATCTCGACAAGGAGACAGTTACTATTACCATTTTTATATCTTTTATATTTCTTTGTACTTTCTGACTTTAGGCTGGTCTTCTTTAAGTTGTAATAAAAGGATTATTTTTCTCTTGAATGGAGGAGGCTTTGTTCCTCAACGAAGGTCCACGCTGCCTGATGCAGAATGTGAGGCACCTGCTGTCTATTTTCTCAAAGGAAGTTAGTGACCATTGATGGTGTCATTCATAGCTAGCAGACAATCCTATGTCTCAAAAGGTACCTGGAGCAGATGGACAAAGAGAGCCCATATGTGGTAGTGTGAATAAGAATGGCCTCCATAAACTCATAGGTTTGAATGCTTGGTCTCCAGTTAGTAAAGCTTCTTTGGGAAGGATTAACAGGTGTGGCCTTGTTGAATAACATGTGTCACTTAGTGTGGGATTTGAAGCTCCAAAAGGCCATGCCGGGTACTGTTTCCTTCTCTCTTCCTGCAACTTGTGGATAAGATGTAAGGTCTCAGCCTTTGCTCTAGCACCATGTCACTGCTATGTTCCTTGCCGTGAAGATTATGGACTAAACATCTAAGACTGTATTCAGAGCCCCAATTAAATGTTTCCTTTTATAAGTTGCCTTAGTTACGTTTTACAATATGTTATATGTTTACAATAACTATGACATCATTCACTCCCTTCTTCCCAGCTTCTAATCAATTACAGATACCCTACAATATGGAATGCTAGGATGAATACCCTAAATCTGCATATCATAGCCTTGTTTGAAAAAGTACATGCTTGTGTTCAGATGTTAGAAGTAGTTGTTCTAGAGTTTTAGTATTAATGATGTTGATTTATAATGAGTTTTATTATAAATACTGAAAATGAAATTCATATTGGCAATCTAACCAGAATTCAGTGCTATTTGTGTGTAGTGGGGTTTCCAATGAAGCTCCACAGTACTGTTCCCATGTGAGAGCCAAAAAGATGTGATAGGGGAGTTGGCCGTTATGAGTTTAGGGTATCCAAACTGCAAAAAACGCAAATTTAGAGTAAGCGTTAGCCTTTTAAGAATATACATGCGAACATGTTACTCACCTGTGTTAATAAAACCCCTTTGTGGGGCTTAGTAAGTATCCCGGCGCTATGTTCAGTATCTTTTCTGAAAGAATAAGTAGTTGGCTAAAGACGTGTGCTAACAGACACTTCCCATTTGCATGGAACTCATATGCAACTAGGAAGGGAAAATGCTAAATACTGCCATCACTGACATGAATTGATTTTCTGTTAATGAGAATTTTCAAGTGAGCAGCATTCCTTATTCAGTGGCGGTAACTGCTTGTCATTAGGAGACAGCAACCTAGTGCCTCTGTAGGTGATGTGCCTGATGTTTCTAGAGATAAGAACACAGTGAAGATGCTCCAGGTTACAGTCAGACAAGGAAATATTTGACTTGAAACTGTTAAAGCCCAAGCCGTAGTGTGTGTGTGTGTTCTTCAAGGTTATTCGTAAAGTGTTTCTTTATAAAGTTCTGTTAAGCAACTTGAGCCATCAGATGATAAGTCCACTGCTTCACCAGGAATGCAGTGTCCAGTGAAGTTCTTGGTTCCTAAGTGACCGCCAGACTTATCTGGAAGAGAGCCTGGAACAAGATACACTTCAGGACAATAACTAGCTGGATGATTTCCCTCCAATGGGTGGTGACACATATGTAAGTCATTGTGTAATATGATGAGTTCCTTTCTAAGTTTGGAGACAAGAAGAAATAATTAATTGTGTTTTATATGGCTTGTTTTCTTTTAGTGTTCAAGGGATAGAAATGGATAACATAAGTGGACGTATTTTCAGGGGGTAGTGTTGTTTCAGGGGGTAGTGTTGTAATTCAGTGGCAGAGGGACACAAAATCAAACCATACAACAGAACTCAACGTGTGAGGTTTATTGAAGGGGAGGGAAGGGGGCAAGAGCTAGGAGGAGGGAAAGCAAGGAACAGAAGTTTCTTAACTTAGGCAGATATATTTCAGTGTCATTTTTAAAAGATCTTTTTTCTTTGTTCATCACATTCCATATCCTTTACTCACTAAATGAAATTTTTCTTTAGGTTAAATATCATTGCAATATTAGGCATAAGCCAATACATTATGGAAATGTAGGTTTAGACACCATGAAAAATCTCGTCCAGAATCCTGATATAAAATGTGAATATAATCCTAATGCTACAAGCGGAATGAATTAAGCGACAGAAATAGAAAAGTTAAAAGTAGTCCAGATGTGACAGAATACACTATTTACCATAACCTGGAGGACTGGCAAATGATTGACAGCATCACTTGACAATGGTATTATTTCCCTAATGTGTTGATATTAGCTGAAGGGGATAATTTTGAATAATAAAAAAGCTCTGTGGGTTTCTGATATCTGCATGATAGAACTCATAAGATACACTGTCACTGCAGTGTTCATGGAAGTGTCCAGACTTCTAGAGAGAGAGGCTGTGCACTCTTAAGGCATGTTTTAGAATATTTGATATTTGTATTTTGTGTTGCATGCTTTCTAATGAGTTTTAAATTGAAAAAAGGTTTTTAATTCTAAAATAATGGTGAGCATAAAGATATAAGATGTTCGGAGTTTTTGGAAGGAGCAAGCTGACCGAGTAAATAATGTCAGGCCCTGGGTGTGAGTGAATTACTTCAGCTGGACCTCCATAATGACTCTAAGTTTTCCTGCAGGGAAAGCAAGATCATAGAGCCCTTGGCTTACACATTTTCCTTTTTCTTGTCTGACAAAGAAAATAAACACATTCATCTGTAGAGACAAACTTTTCCAGGGACCAAACTTTAAAAGAAATTTATCATGTGGTTCCCTGTGTAAGAGGGGCTGAAGAATAGACAATGTCACAAGAAATAAAAACACTGCTCAAATGGACTGTTCGGGTATTGATTCACTTTACTGGCTAAGAACATAACATTAAATTCTACTCCATGAAACCCTTTTGCAGGGGATAAGATGAAATGGCCAAGGTATTCGACTTTCTGATGATTAAACTTGATAGTGGAAATGGAGCCTGGACACTAGGAGAAGGGGTAGTTAACATGCCCATTATACTAGCTCCGACATCATATGTCTTCTAAGAGCCTCTGGTCTGCTCTGGGGGGCAGTTCACTCAACTCACGACTGAACTCTCGAGGGTTCCTGAACTACAAAGAATCAAAGTTGCTTGCTAAAGTAAGAACTGATGGTGAGGATGGAAAAGTGGTGAATGCACTGAAAAAGTGTAAGAGAGAAACTTCTATTTGTGCCCAGATAAAAGGTTAACTGGTTCATTTTCAGGTGCGGGCACAGGGTTACCTCAAAGTGGTGCCAATCTTTTTCCTAGAGAGGCATGATTTTATCTAGGAGAACATTTCACAGAGCAATTGGTGAAACCTCTGTGCAGAGGTGAAAAGACTTCAGGATGAAGCTTGTTGTGGCAAGTGTGTCAAAGACAAAGACCCTCTGGTCCAAGATGTTCGATTTAAGTAAATTATTCACATAAGTGACAGAGGATGTGAATGAAATTTGAGGTTTCATGCAATATTTCCCTGATAAAGGTGTGATGTGTTTAGGATCCGAGGAACTGATCATGGTGCTGCTTTTCCTTGGCTTTCTAACTCTCTGCTTTAGTTTTGCCTTTTATGAAATGTACAGATAGGATTACGTTGAACTTGAAAGAGCTTGCATAGTGATTACCCGTGACTACCCATACTCAACAAGTATTAGTTTCTATATCCAACATCTCATCTGGAAAATGCAAGTTGACTTGCTCAACGTCTGAGGACAGAAAGATAGGAAATAATCTTAACACCTTGTACTCATTTCAAACATCTCCCTTCCTCACATTGCCCTTCTGTGTGCTGGAAAGACTGGTAGTATCTGCATCTTGCCAATGGTGTTTCCTATCTTAGCATATGCAATGAAATTGCATGAAGAGCTGTCATTTATCAATGTGTGGGACCTAATAATTATCTCACCACCACTTACACTCTCCTCAGACATCTTGAGCCCTTGTCAGACCTACTGATTTCTGGTCTCTGGGAACCAGGAATCGAATCTTTGACAAGACACCATGTGTAAGTCATGTGTCTACTAGATTTTGAAGATATCTGTACCTGGTAATGAAATATCTCAATCCGATTCCAGGCAGTTAATCCTACCCCCACAGAACAGTACCTCAACTGATAGCCACTATCCTGACATTGCCATAACAACCGACATGAGATAATGTGCACTGGGAATTTTTGTCAAAAGATAAGTTTATGCCTGCATATGTCATCTTTAACTTAATACAAAACGCAACCTCCTGTGTGATTTAATTTTCCAAATGATTGCATACCACAGCCCCCATTGCACTTGTTCTTTTCACAGTGTGGAGCTGACATTATGGTCCCAAGAGATGACATCTGAGTGCCTGTTACTACCAAGAAATAGTGACGCATGATTTCTGAGGTAGGACTATAGAGCACCACTGTTTCCACCCTCTTCTTTTGTGGTGAACTTATCCTTAGGGCTTAGTTTCCATGCTGCGAGGATGCCATGTAGTTACTTAGGAAGATATCTCTAGATGCCCTTTTCAAAGTCCTGAAGCTGGAAATTGACCAGCCATGTAAATGGGTGTCTGTTCCTTTCATGCTGCAGACCTCCAGATATCTCAGTGACTGCTGTGAAGCAGACATTTACGAGAAAATAACGAAATTCCTATTTTGTGAGCAAAGTATTTTGTCGTCATTGCCTTGAGTAGCTACAATGACTTGGGATACCCTGAGACAGGTATATAAAGAATATCCAAATTGTAACTGATTGTATATATGAGTACCTGCCAGCGATGCTGTTTTCTTCTTGTTTAGGTCTGGTATAGTCTGATCTGTGCTTCATTTACTGAATCAATATAAAACAAACACATACTAGGAGATCTGGATTTTTATCATGCCTAGAGTGTATTGATTCAACTTTTTTCTTCCTGTCCTGTATTAATGAATTTCTCAAATGACAGTTTGTATGGCATATCATAACAATAGCCAATGGATAGTTAATTGACTGCTCCACTCAAAAAGGAAAATTGTTAAGCTGGACTTTAAAAATAAAAAAAAAAGAATCATCACTAGTCAATAATTAGGGGTGGGTCTTAAAGAGGCAGGAATGAAAAAAGTGGTGTCTTAACAAATGAGAGAGAAAAGTAAGATACATAGAAGAATTTGTCCAGGTGCAATGGAAAGCCGTTACATCCTTTGAAGGTTTCTTTCTAAATAGAGTGTTATTCAAAAGCCCGAGGAAACCATAACTCAGTTTTCTGGCCTCTTCCTTTTAGGTTCTTGTGATCCCCCATGGAGAAGACACCCAGGCAGTCACGTGCACACCCCAGGGGATTTCTTTTATTGAGTTCATACAGTTTGTATAAGTAGAACACAATGCCCACAAGACAGATCAGCATCACAAACGGTGTGAGACTTGAGAAGCAGAGAGAAGAATACACTAATGCATAAGTTTCAACATGAGAAACAGACAAAAACAACTGTAGATCAGGCTTAAAGAACATATTGTATCCTTAGATGGGCTAGCTGTTGAGTAGAATAACCATAAGATGAGGTAAAGTTCTTTACTAATTTCGTCAAATGGATGATTTTTCATGACACTCAAAGTATTTACATGGTAGAAGGATTTTTAATGGTTTCAAAAACCACTTAATGTTAATAATGTTTTAATGTTAATAATGAAGATGACAATATCAAATAAATGCAGATGAAAAAAATGTGTCCAGGAAAGGTTGTTATTGGACGTCATTAAATGCTAAGTCCAGAGCTCACACATTTTCTTTAAGCAGTTTAAGTCTGGAGACAAGTAGATCATGAGCTTGAAGGCAGTGTAGGCTGCTCAGAGAGTTATATACCAGGGTGGGTTACAAACCAAGAGGTGTTGGTGTAGAGCTGATGGAATCTGATGACTTGATGACTTCTTAGGCTTCAGTTTGGAAATGGGAAGCAGAAGGATTTTGATGATACAATTAACAACTAAGACAGGTATAGACTCGGGGATCTTTTCTATATATATATGTGAGTGAGTGGGCCACGTGGGTGTCCTCTCTACTCACTGATGAGCTGTTCATGGCATCACTGAGTATGTGCCATGTTATCATATGGTTGCTGAATTTAATATAAACAACAGAGAAGGCACAGGAAGAATGAAGAGCAGTACTCAGGGATGGACGAAGACATGAAAAAAATCTCTGTGAGAGGAACTTTGCATATCTGTGGAACTTAATCTTACCAACAATGCTATAAAATAAAAATGATTATCCTATTTCTAGGAAGCAAACCCAAGGAGCAAGCTAGATTTGAGTAACAACCCTCTAACTAGATCCTTGGATATTTGACTTCCCTGAGTTTATCTTTTTCTTCTGGCATTGAACTTTCTCTGTAAGAATTTATGGTTTTCTGTAATGATTTTCCATCACCTATTCCATACTCACACACCACAAAATGAAACTGAATGTTACCAGTTAGGACTAACAAGAATGTAAACCCCTCAGTATTTCCTTAGTTTCTGAGTTACCTATTCCGTTCACTCTTGGTGGGTGGCATTGAGGAAGTGTTTTACAGAATTCAAATCCCTTCCATGTGCATCTGACTTTTGGGCAGACCTATAAAGCATTCTTTTCTAAGGATGATTGTACAGTGAAAAGCCTTATACCCGGGACTTATAAGAATTGCCTCTTCGCAGAGAAAGCTATTTTAACAACAGCACTGCTGATTGCTCCTTGTCATCTGAGGAAAGCATGAGACTTGAGTCACATGTATTTGGAAACATATGGGAACAATTGCATTTTCATTCATGTAATGATTAGGATCAGTGGAGCTTTTAGTAGGCTGCGGAATGTGTTCAGGACTTATCTTACCACAAAGCTGGGGGTCACTGGCTAGAGATGATCGAACTCTAGGGAAAAGGTGCTGTTAGCCTTGGCACTTTGAAGTTGTGATTCCAAGAGTCACGTCTGACACACGAATGCAATTAGTTTGTCAAACACTGTTCTTCGACTTTATGTTACATAGTGTTTAAGATTTTTTTTCATTGTTTTTAATGTCACGTCTTCCCATAGGAAAATTCAGATGTGGGGTATAATCCTACAGTGATATAGGAGTTGATGCTGCTTAGGACATTTTCTGGGTAATCACTTCTTTCCAGTATAGTAATTGCAGATCACGTGACTTTTGAATTCAGTGTGAATTTAGAGAAAAAAAACATAAACAAAGACACTTTGCCTTTTTGCAAAGATATAATCTTGGCCATTATCCAAATATTATGTTTTACCACTTAAGAAAATATCCATTCTTAAGAAGCTATGTTCGCTAACTTCAGGATATATAAGAAAATTAATGTCTCATCCAAAAGTAAAGGTAATATGGATGAAATTGAATCATATTTGCTAAGAAATATTTGTGGAGAAAAAGAAAGCCACACCAAGTCATCATTCAAATATGATTGTGGAGCCATCAGTTACACAGAGTACAGCAACTCGGGAAGCTCTGCTGTATGTCTCATATGCTATCTGATGGCTTTCTTGACATTTGCATTGGAGTGAGTAGTGGCTTGGTACATTATACATACCAAAAGAATTTTCTTGTTAGTCACAGGGATGCTGACTGAAGCAAACATAGAAGCAGGCAACCACGGGGCATTAAGAGACCTAAAGATGCCCAAGATAGCTTTGGTTCTAGATTTTCAGCATTTTAGGTTTCCATAATCTTGAATTTCTGATCAGTCAGTTTGCTTTCTAGACTTTAAAATGGGTATAGCTTTTCTTTGGAAATTTAATCTCATGTCACATTTCTTTTTCTTTGACATGACCTAACATTTTCTAAACATAATTTTTTTACAGCACATTTATTTTCCATTGTTTCTGATCTATGGAGTTAGTCATTATATATACTGTAAAGATTTCAAAATGTTGATTAAAGAAATGTAGAGAATACAGAAAAGCAAATTGAACATACATGCTCATAAAGTATCTATCATACAACTAGCATAAAAATATTTTATATTTATACAGTTATAAAGACCATGACATATATACATGTATTTTTTATTCTATCAATATATTTGTATGAAAAATATATAGGAAAAGATAGAGTTAGTAAGATGCCCTGTGAGTAAAGATTCCAGCCACAATAGTGAAATTTGCTCTGGTAACATAAGCTTGATCCCTGAAAATCATAAAGGTGGAAGGACATAACTAATTCCACAAAGCCATTCTCTGAATTTCATGTGTGAGTCATAGAATGTGCACTCCCATGCATACACAGCCTGCACAGACATGCAGGCATATGCACACATGTACATACACACACACATACACACACTAAAAATAAGCGCAATTTTTAAAAAAGATAGTGTGTAAGGCATATCCTTTGGTTAATAATGTTTAAATTCTTTGCACTTACTTAAAAAGATCTACTAGGTAGGAGGCCTTATTTTAAGTGATTATTTCAATTAAAATCACACTGACTGACCTAGTTAAGTAAAAATCTACATTTTACTTTTGTGATAGATGACTGATCCTTAAAATTCATTATTTTCATCCATAGTGTATGGTTGGGGTTAAAACATACATTTCATGTTGAGCAAAGCAACAAAGGTTAGTGAATAGAAATGTCTTGCTATGCAATGCATTGATATGCATGCACAAAACTCTTCAAAACTATGTGAAATTACTTAATAGCTTTACACATTGGCTTTTATAGTTTTGCCAATCACTGGCAATAAACTATTGAAATCTTTAAGTGAAAAACTTGAAGGTTTATAGACTATTATAAGGAATTGTTAGCGTTTTGTGATACTTTTTTATTCTTGAGAATTTTCATATTAGAGGTTGACAACTTTCATTAAATATGTAATATTATCAGTAAATCAAGGTGACTCCTGGGTTGTTATATTGATGTGGGATTCCCCTCTGTAAGCTATGAACACCACTGGTTAATAAAGAAACTGGCTTGAACTGATAGGGTAGAACAGAGCTGGGCAGGGAAAACTAAACTGAATGCTGGGAGGAAGAAGGCAGAGTCAGAGAGAAGCCATGTAGCCCCAGTGGAGCAGGATGGAACTTTACCCAGAAGCCACAGTCATGTGGTAATACACAGATTAGTAGAAATGGGTTAAATTAAGATGTAAGAGTTAGCCAATAAGAAGCTAGAGCTAAGGGGCCAAACAGTGATTTAATTAATACAGTGGTTATTTCGGGAATCTAGGCGGCAGGAAAATGATTAAGTGAACAATAGGCCACCTACTACATTATATTAATATTTAGTACTCCAAATAGTAATGAATGTTATCTATTCAATATAAAGATATGTTTTCTTTGCATGTGACTACCTCAATTTTACTGAATATTATTAAAATAAATGAATCTATAGGCATTAAGCTCTAAAATGTAGTTAATTTTTACTCATTCCTAGTCATTCTCAGTCATCACCATATGCCCCCATATTTCCACTGCACATGTACTTTCTTGTGTGTCTAAGACTGCTTGTGCAGGTCCAGTGGCCAAATGAATAGACAGATTCCAGCAGCAGGACCTAGTGGCCTCACATTCTTACAGTCCACTACACAACTGCTCTTATTATGAAGAGGGAATCTTCACATAATTTTCACTCTGTGAGATTATGATGGCAAAGTTGATTACTTTCTTGGCAAAGAACAAGACCTAAAATTGTCTGGACTTGCGAATACACAAATCTTTGCCCATGTAAGAGTAAAGAAAAAAATTGGAAACTTCTAAATCGCTTAAAAATTTGTGGGATGTGTGTGTGTGTGTGTGTGTGTGTGTGTGTTTGTTTGTGTGTGTGGTGTAAATGTGCAAATGTGTATGCATGAATATGGTGGTCAGAGGACAGCCTCTGGCATTGACCCTCTCCTTCCATCTTCTTTGAGACTGAGTCTTTTTTTTTGCTACAGTGTATACCAGAATAGCTGTGTCATGAGTGGTGCAGGAGACTTGTCTGTAGTCTGTCAATCATGTTTTAAATAAATGCTGATTGGCCAGGTAGGAAGTATAGGCGGGTCAACCAGACAGGAAGTAGAGGCAGGGCGAGGAGAACATCTGGGAAGCAGGAAGCTCCCTTGGCATTCCTGCGCAGATCTCCAAGGAAGCAGCATGTGTCCCTGTCCCAGCTGAGAAAAGGTACTGGCCATGTGCCTGGCATGGATGGGAACAATGGGTTAATATAAGTTATGGGAGCTGGTAGGAAGACTGAGCTAACGGGCCAATCAATGTATAACCTAATGTAGACTCTCTGTGGGATTTTCTTTGGGGCTTGCCGGCTGTGGGATACTGGGCAGGACAGAAACCCCAACAAGAGGACCCTCATGTTACATCATGAGCTTCCAAGGATTAGCCTGTCTTTCTTTCCATCTCTTCATAGGCATGCTGGGATCACAGATGCCTGCTACTGATTCAGGAAGTCCATGGGTTCCAGGTATCCAAACACGGATCCTCATGTTTGTGTTGCAGTGAATTACCCAGGTCAAAAGGTTACTTACGTTTATAACCTAACCCTATTTTTGTCATTTAATGTCCCAAAAAAGATGAGTGTCACTAATAAGGCATTTTAGTGTTCTACAGTCAAATGGTATTATAAAATTAAGTATAAATATTAATTATTGCTCTGTGCCTTCTTCATTAGCTATACTTTGTAAGACTTGTGGTGGTAAAAGTCTCGTAGACCAATATGAAGACTGATATTTCTTTCCCATTTAACTCAATATGAGTAAATGAATATCTGATTCAAGTGTAAACAAAATCTTATTGTATCAATTTTTAACATAGCTCTTTTCCCTTCAAAATTAATGTTTATCACAGTAGGATATATTATATAAATATGCTATATGCCAACATAAACAAGAAGATAAAAATAAAACATAGAAATGAGATAAACAGAGATATGTTGACAATATATGATTTGTGATTTTTATTTAATTTGCAACCCATTTTATGAGACTTGTATAGATCATAAATTTAATTGGACTATTATAGATTTCCAGAAATGCTGATCAAAAGTTTTGAGCCCTGGAAAGCATCCATTTCTATAAAATGTACTTTTCATCTTGTTTTTCTTGAAGGGACAACTCTATGCCATCCGTCAATGTACCTTCTTGTATGTATTACAGATCAATGTATTTTGGGGTCTAGGCTGACCTGATTTAAAGGTTCATTTTGATTCTCAGCTACACTCATTTAGTGGCCAGCTGAGACACTGAAAAGTGGGAGAGTGTGAATAAGAAAGCCTGTAGCATCTCATTGCAGGGCCTCTATTACTCTCTGTAATAAGCTCTCCTGGCCTCCGCTGGTCTAGTGGCTTCTTCCTTGAAACCAGAAAGCAGCTGCACTGGCCTTGGATGTAATGCTGATACAGGAGGCTTTATTTATTTATTTATTTGGCTAATAAGCATTTTACAAAACAAGGGACTTCACATTTGCATTATGATAGTCTTAGTTTTAAGGGCATTAGCTTTTTATATAGACTAAATGACAATGATTTTCCCAGTTACATCTGGAATAATTGGCCAAAAGCAAGTGAAAAACCCACTTTATTCTTTCAACTTTCCCATTTCAGTGTGTTCCTACTGAGAATGATATTGAAAAGGTGGTTGTCTGGGTAAAACAGGCAGACTTATTCAAATGATCTCAGCCTTGGATTTTGAACTTTGACTCTTACCGCTGCTGTTTGCTACTAAGTTACTCAACCCTTTATCTTAGCAGTTCCCGACTTTTAAAAATCATTACCATAGTCCTTATTTCATGCTGTGCTCATCTATCAGGACAAGTATTTACGAGTGTAGTCAATGCCAGGGACTCTTCCATGCCTGTGGAACGTGGCAGTAAGCAATGCAAACTGGTGGTTATGTGTGGCTGAGGTCATAGTGCTCACCCACCCATTGTGACGGTATTCAAATAACCAGCAAGCCTGAGCCCTCACTAGTGGTAAGATGTGAGTGTGGTCTCCTCTGTAAGGCTGCCCTTCCCTAGATGGATATTCTCTTCAAAGCAGGAGACCTTTCACAATTAACTATTAAATTAAATGAATGGAATATGAGCTTTAAATCCATGTGGCAGCTTAATGCATCAAGTTATCATTTTTAAATTTATGTTGTTGTCACTTGTTTCACATACAGATGATATCTTCATGACAGACATAGTACAGGAATCCTGGAGTGTCTTTGAGAATAATGGGGTCTTTCTTGAGATGCTCGGGTCCTAGAAACTCAATAGCTGTCTAGAGAATATTACTGACAGCCATTATTTTGATTGTGAATGGGTGTAAGTAAAAGATGAAAGAGCAGATTAATAGCACAGTATCATGAAATTGATATTGTAACATCCAGCAAAGATGAACTGAGGAAGACTTCACAAGGCTACCATATAGGATACTGATCGAGAGAAATTTTAAATAGAGAATTCTCTTTACAAGCTTTTCATTAGCAGACTTTGTTATAGCCAACTTTATATCATGATGTAAACAATAGTAATTTCTGTTGGAAATAGTTTTTTTTTTGTCAATTTTCTAGGAAACAATGTCTTTACATTTGGGCTTTCTTGCTATTTTTCTTTCTTTCTGTCATTGTCAAGGGGCTAGCCTTAAGAGAATTCTGGAAGACATGTTGAGACAGTCTTAGGTCTAAATTGGGAGGCCCAAAATTCTATTTTCAGTCAGCTTCTTAGTAAGCTCAAATAACACATGACAATTTGTCAATATGTAATGCATACACACAAAAAAATTGTTCCTCTGCAAAACTAAAGGCAATAGAAAAAGATTACATTTTGATGATCAGAGGAGGAGAGATAGGCAGACAGAAAGGGAGAGGGAGAGGGAGGAAGAGAGAGGGGAGGGAGAGAGAGGGGAGGGAGAGAGAATATCCATGTAACCAGACAACAGATTACTGTTGAGATTGGGGGGGGTGTCTTATTATCTGCTAGATTGTGTACTGGGAACAGAGACTAACCAGAGACATAAGACTTTTGTTGCTCCTTTAGAATCAAATTATTGATTTTGAAGAGTCAATTTTCTGATATCTCTAAACTTTATGAGGTTATGAGTACATGGCAGCTAACACCCGTGTTCCAGAAAGATCAGCCTCTAGAAATGTCTACCATTACTAGGATCTAATTTGAGATACTTCTTGGCTAGATTTGGGGGACCAACAGCTTGAAAACTTATACCTGTGACCAGTTAGTATGTTTCTGTAAGTAGAGGCAGACACCTTGGAAAAAAAAAACTTTGCACCTTTCTCCTTACAAGTAGATCAGGTTGTAGGACATTGTAATACAAAGGTTGCTATTTGCCACTAAAGTTCATTTTTTTTAATCCACTAGTCTAATAGTACACTAAGCTTGAGTGAAGAAAATAATAGGTGTGGTCTTCTTTAAGGTCTGCAGCAAATTGATTCAGTCAAGGGCTGCCATGTTACCCCTCTCTGAGTCCAAAAGAATGTCTCCTATATCTCCTTTGTCCCTGACTCCTACCCCCACAGAACATCCTTTGGAGATTTCATTATCATCCTTCTTCCCCTAGTGAGGCAAGGTGAGGAAATCCGAGTCCTCTTAGACTAAGCATTCCTAAAGATCCTCTCCTCCATCATTATCTATGAAGGACAGGAGTCTATCAGGCCCGTCCACTCTAATTTATGTGACGCATACCCTATGACCTTGGTGAGTTTTTTACATTTTATCTGCTTAGTTCTAATCTGCTTGTATTGAATCAATCATATTCCTTTAAAATCATTTGGAGCATGTACTGAACTTCACATATCATGAGACTCAACTAGTTTCAAAAGATTATATGAATCAGGTGGAGTGTATCTTGGCTGCCTTATGGGCTGAACCTTTAATATTCTCTACAAAGCTCCTTCTGACACATTTTCACAAATTCATTGTCTGGCAGTCTGCATTATGTTTCTTAGTCCCAATAAGAGACAAGAATGATATCACTCCAGGTGGATTCCCAGGCCACCTGGATTAGAAGAGCCACATTGTGATTTACCATGTGCAACTTGGTAAATTTAGGTGCCAATAACCTAGAGACCACAGAACTCAATAACATCTAAATATCTCAAAAAGAAGAGAGAGAGAGAGAGAGAGAGAGAGAGAGAGAGAGAGAGAGAGAGAGAGAACATCCAAATATGCCTATCCCTTAGCTTTTCAATGTTACAGCAAAACAGAAACAAGGGTCCCAAGGCACAATGTGACAGCCATCAAAGGGGGCATAAAGAATGGTCTATCCCATCTAAGTGAAAGGGGAACAAAAAACCAAGGCAGAAGGAGGAGGTGGATGGATCATGCCTTCTTCCAGCAGCTGAGGAAGGCAGGGAGATGGAAAATCGGGTGCAGCTAAAGCAGAGGAGTTAGATTGCATGCACTCATCCTCCTCAGATTCAGGGTCAACACACTCAAACTGATACAGGGATTTTGGGGTGTCCTTGAAAGCAATAGAGCCTTTCTTAGTATGGTTAACTTAGATCAGGGAGATAAGGTGAAGAAAACTTCAGAGTCACCAAGGCCACCCTTAGGCAGTGTCTTTATAGTTCTTGCCTCACAAATGTATTTCTTAAATTACTTTTGTTTTGAATTATAATTAAATCATCTTATCCTTCTCTTTCCTCCCTCCAAACTCTCCCAGAGAGCAAGGACACCCCAAAATTCCTGTATCAGTTTGGTCTGTCAGGTGGATGAGATTGCATGAGTGTAGCTTCTAACATTCATAGAAATGTAATCTCACGGTAAATTCCCTGATCTTTTTTTTTTTTTTCCTTTCAATCTTTCCACCCCTGCTTTGGCAATGTTTCCCAAGTGTTAGGTACAGGAGTTGTTTTGTTTGTTGTCTGTTTGAAGAAGGCTCCACACCTCTGTATTTTTTTTGGCTGTAGTTTTCTGTAATGGTTTCTATCTTTGATGAGGGGTGAGGACTACACTTCTCTGTGGGTATATAGAAGGATGCAGATTTAGAATGTAGTTAGGTATTTTACTCATTTAGTAAAGAAGTAGTTGTGGTTTCTCCAATATCTCTGACTTCACTAACCTGAGTAGTTGATTAGGTTTTCAGTATCAGGAAAGGTTCCCTCTTGTTGAGTGGGTCTTGCCTAGAACTAAATAGCTGTCAGTTAGCATGAAGTTCTGTGTGTCACTACTGCACCATTCAGGCTCTTGTGCCTTGCTGGTCATTTTTGTCCCCCAGCTGAGTAGGATTACTGGCTGCTTCCCTCCTTGGAAGTTTGCATGACCCTTTCTGGCAGCTGGCAGCATAAAACCCACTCTCTGGGGAGGTGGCATTCAGGACTATGTCAATTGAAGGGTCTCTGGGACCTGTGTCTAAAGTGTATGGTGTCCTCAACAATAGGGACTTACCTTCCATCCTGTTTGTGTGAGGGGTTGGAAGGACAGCATAGGGCAGAAGCAATAGCTTGTGATATTTTGGGAGGCTCTTTGACAACACTGACCAACAACTCAAAAGAAGTTTTTGCATACCTGGAGTTGGGCTTTTTGTTAGTTTGTCTTTGACTCTAAGAAGGGCCATTGTCAACCCAGATGAGAAAATTTCATTTAAACTATATGTATATTTATAGACAGTTATGTATATTATAGGAATTTTGGTATATAGATGGTAGAATGATTCCTTATGACTTTTTCAGACATACTAATGGTGTTATACCCTTCCTTTTCTATATTCATCTTCCTCCATTTATTTAGAGGCCCCTTTCCCATTTCCCCTGTCATATGACATGTACCTGGCTATGTCCATCTCTATAGCTACCCCATCCTTCAACCAGCAATGGTCCTTTTTAAATTTCCTGGTTTCTGCAGTTAGTCCAGGATATGTACTGACATCTATTTGCAGTTAGGAGCCTCTCATGAGAGAGAGATAAGATGTTTGGCTTTCTGTGTCTGGGTTACAACATTCAATATCATCTTTCCTTATTCTACCCATTTACCAGCAAAGCTCATTTTCTCTATACTTAAAGAAAACTTATTTTATTTTTGCTTATGGCTGTATAATATTCTGTAGTGTGTTAGCACATTTTCATCATCCACTTATCAGTTGAAGGGTATTTAGGTTTTTTCCACTTCCTATAAGTTGTCAATAGAGCATCAATGAACTTGCCTTAACAAGTATCTTTGGAACAGATGTTGAATCTTGTGGGCACAAATCAGAGAGGGGATAGCTGGACCAATCGTACGGTGGATTTATTTTTAGCTCTTTGAGAATTCTCCACTCTGATTTGCATCGTGGCTGCACAAATTTGGAATCCCACCAAGAGCAAATGAGGGTCCTCTTTTTTGCACACCCTCCTCTAACATTTGTTGTTGCATTTTGTTTTGATTTGTTTTTTAATCTTTGCCATTCTTACTGGGGTAGGGTGAATCTTAAAGTTGTTCTAATTATCATTTCCCTAATTGCTAGTGGCAATAAATATTTTTGAGATATTTCTTGACTATGATGTTTCTTTTGAGAACGTTTTTCAGATCCTAGACACATATTTCAAATATTTTGTTCCTTTTGTTTTTGGAGTTATCATTCAATTCTGTGTATTAGTCTTCTGTTAGATGTATACCTGGAAAAGATTTTTTTCTATTCTTGGGTCTTCTCTTTGTGTTGTTAATTTTTTATCTTTGCAAAAACTTTTATAATTTCATGAAGTTCTACTTGTCAGTTGGCCTTGATTCTTGAACAAATGGAGCCCTATTCTGAAAATCCTTTCCTATACCTGTATCATGTAGAGTACTATATGTGTTCTTTAGCAGTTTTAGTATTTCAGATTTTATGTGCAAGTCTTTGATCCATTTAGAGTTAGTTTTCATACAAGGTGGTAGGTATGGGTCAAGTTCATTCTTCTACATGTGGACATCCAAGTTTCCCCAGTACTATTTGTTGAAGATGCTTTTCTTTTCCTGAGCTTATGTTTTTGGCATCTTTATCAAATATTAAATGACTGAACTGACGTGTGCTCATGTTTGGGTTTTCAGTTTTGATCCATTGGTTCAATGCCTGTGTTTGTGGCAGTTTCATACTGTTTTGATTACAATGGCTTTGTAATATATCTTAAGATATAGAATGGTAATCCTCCCAGCACTGTTGTTCTTAGTCACAATGATGTGTCTCCCTGGAAATTTGATTGAGATTGCACTTAATATGTAAGTAGTTTTCGGTAAGATAGCTGTTTTCACAATATTAGTTTCACCAACCCATTAGTATGTGGTAGACTTCCATTTTCTAAAGTCCTTATCTGTCTCTTTCTTTAGAGGTCAAAGGTTTTCATTGTAGAGATTCTTCGCTTGTTGATGAGTAAATGTCAGTGGAGATGTCCATGATCTCTTTCTATTCATGTTTGTTGCCAGAGTACAGAAAAGCTTTTGATTTATGAAGTTGATTCTGTATTCTTCCATTTTTCTGAATTTATCATTTGTAGAAGTTTTCTGGCAGAATTTTTAGGAACTCAGGTATATATTACCATGTCATATGCAAATATGGGCAGTTTCAATTCTTCTTTCCCTGTTTATATCCATTTAATTTCCTTCTCTTGCCTTATTGCTCCAGAATATATTTTGAACACAATTCCGATAGTGGATGTCCCATCTCATTCCTGACTTCAGAGGAATTGCTTTAAGCTGTTCTCCATTTCTGATTACTTTTCTTGCAAATTCAAAGAATGAAATTCATGAACTGTACAGGATGAGATTTAGGAAAGAGTGTTTTATTATAGGAAGGTTAAAAGGAAGAAAAAAGGAAAGGCTCCTTTTCTTCAGGAGGAGTTTTGAGGGGTGGGATACCACCAAGAGTTACTTAGGAGGAAAGAAATGAGAAAAACCTAACTTCTGTTATCCCCGGTCTCTGGTCATGTCAAAACCAGAGATATTTTGCCTTTAGCACTTCTGGAATCTCTGGCCTGTGGCAAGAATGATACTGTTTACAGGCCTAAGGACATTTCAGACTTGTGGACAAGAAAGAAGCTAGTTATTTTGGAAAGATCCTTTTACCCTAAAACTGCCTACCCAATTTCTGTCTCTTGGTTTTCTCATTGTTTTTCTGTCAACATACCATAACATATGATATTTTGAGTATTTCCAAATAAACCACAGAACAATATGTTTTAAACCTAGTCCAGACATAATTTTAAAGTTCATTTACATATTTAGTTATCACTCAGTTTGTAGGAATTAAATTCTCTGCTCCAGATTTTTCTTCCTAAAGATATTTCAACAATTTGTGTACCTCAAGTCAATTTCTGTGTTATAAATATATACACTGCTCCTTCTTTTATCTCATAAAGTAATTAGTGGTTGGTTGAATGAGTTCAGTAGAACCCCTCTCATACAAGATGTCCTCCAGACACAGGTTCTTTCTTCCTGTCCCTCACTCCAGCTAAACATTTCACTATCCCAATTGTTATCCAGTTGAGAATTGGCATTCCCTTTCACTCTCTGGCTCTGGACTTTCATAAGGAATTAATGATGAATTCATCCTCAGATATGATCACTTTCTTACTCTCTATGGCAGATAATTTAATAACTTTGTGACAAAAAGAAAACACCCATTTTTTCCTCATTACTATGTTCACTCAGCTCCATCCCTAAGGCAATATTTAGTAGGATTATTTTAAAGCATTGCTGTGAGTCCAGCATGTCTCTTCAAAATTTATAGGTTAGGATTTACAGTTCAAGGTGAGAGAATTCAGTAAAGGACTTTTAGGGCACAAGAAACTGTTGAGAGCTATCCCTAGAGAATGGGAAGGACACATGTATAAAAGACCCTCCTGAGATTTATTTGTTCTAGGGCTCTGAGCTGTGAGTAGCAAGAGCTCTCCATGAAGCAGACAGGCAGAAAACAAACCACAGTCTCAGTATTGAACTCACAGCATCTAAGACTGGGAGAAAGAAATGTTTATATTTCTCCAATTACTCAAATTTCTGTGGCATTTAGTAATAGCCATTAGGATACTGTATTCATTGTTCACTGTATTTAAATTTACCATATGTTATTGTTTCTTTACAGCTAAAACTATGAATTTGCTGATTTTAAAGTAGAAAAATATCAAATGAATTAGTAAAATTAGAGACTTCACAATTCCTATCTATCTTTATAATCTGATTTCTAGTCACTTTCTCCCATTCATCTCAGTACACCAAGTCCTCTGCTTACCACAGACTGCCGTGTCTATCCTATTCTTCATTCTGTCTGGAATGTCTCCCCTCTAAGTCTCCAGTTTGTCACTTTTCACCATCCATGAAAAAACCAACTCAGTATGTTTTTAAATACTCCATCTGCTTGTAATGTTCCTGGCATTAACCCTTTCTTTTTGAAGTCACAATCCTCCTGGAACTAACTTCTTCCCTAAGCATCTGTGTTGACTCAGAAATATTGTATTCCTGCTATATTCACATGGATTTTGATAATCCCTCCCTATCCAGACACAAAGTCTCAGTACTGAGTCTTGTTTATTCCACCCATTGACCAATGCAGTACCAGACACATTTTTCATCATTTAGCTATAAGAGAAATCTATAGCAAGTCGAGAAAATTGTGATATTTGACATATGAATACATTAGCTTTAAATTCTCATACTTACCTTTTCAACTATAATCTACAAAGCATTTCATCTCAATATGCCCAAATTGGAGTGTTTACACATTCTACTACACTAGAAACAGAAAGACATTTTTTAAGATTATGCAAGAAGTTTTGGGAAATTGGAAAGTGTTATACACAATGACAATATAATTAATTTATATAAAGTATTGAATTTGCCTAGCCATTTCTATTACTTTATAATCTAACACTTAATAGGCTATGTCCAGCTCAATCTCAGGATAAAATTTCATATAAAATAAAATTTCATATAAAATATAATAATGTAGAATGATATGCTCTCCATCTCTTCCTAACATGAGAAAGACATTAAAATTTTATTGGTTCAGTAACCAACTTACTATTTTTTGATTATTTGTTTTCTTAAATTAAGAGAATGACCTTCAACAGTCAACAGGAATAGACATCTGCCAGTCATACTAAGAGCCAATAAATAAAATGACTCAGTAAGACAGCACATGTCTGCTTTGAATGGATTATTTCCAAATTTAAACCACACAACTAATTTAAACATGAATAAACATGCCTACATGTACTGGACTTTGAGTAGGCAGCATTCCTGTAAAATATCTTCTTCCAAAGAATATAGATCAAAATTTAATCCTGATGATGACACCAAGGAATTCATTATTAACTCTGGGAGAGAATCCCATAACTATGAGTTACTTAGACTACTGCAAGGGAGTTCCTAGATAATTTCTTAAGTCTGAAGTTCATTCAATTCCTAAAACAATTTCTGGACACTATCTGAAAGATACTTCCTGCTGTTTTGAAGAACTTTTAGAAAAAGAAAATTCCTGAAAGAAAAGTGATCAAAAATTATTTCAGTTCAAACATATCAAGATATCAAGTCCAGGGTAGAGTTGGTCTTCCAAGCCCAATATGTATATTTGAGATCCTAGAGCATAGGACTAAATGGGATTAATAGAAACTGACATAAGTATCCTAAGAACAAATCATGTCTTGGCTTCATTTCTTTCTTCTTTTGTTTTTGGGTTGTATATTATTCATTGCCCTTGACAATTTACTCATTGCTAGGACAAGAAAACTGATAATAACAATGTGAAGAAGGCAAGGCTTATTTGGATTTTATTTTGAGGTATGTTCCACCATTTGGGGAGTTTGTGGTGTCAGCTGATCACATCACATTCCCAGACAGAAAGAAGAGAAGGGAGGAATACTTCTGCTCAGCTACTTTCTCCTTTGATTCAATCCAGGACTCAATCCACAGAATGTGTTACTGACATTTAGATTGGTTCAAGCCACCTCAGTTAATTTATTCCAGAAATTCTTCAAAGATATTCCTAGATGCTTGCTTCCACAGGAATCCTGAATCTAGATTAGCAGTAATATTGCCAGGTCCTTAATTTGTTGAGGGCTGGTAATCCTGAGAAAGGTCACTGGTGATTCCGATGGATCTGGTTATCCATTTGGTTAGACCATTCAACAATAAAAAATAGTAGACAGTGGAATGTTCTTAGAGCTTTAGAATGTGAAGAGTTATCTATGGGGTGTCATGTAAGGATGAATGAAACACACGTATTTAAAACTCTTGGATAGCCTGCAATACATGGGCACAGGAGACCACTTCCTATGTAAAACCCCAATGGCACAGACAATAAGAGCAACGATGAATAAATGGGACCTCCTGACACTGAGAAGTTTCTGTAAAGCAAAGGACACAGTCATTAAGACAAAAAGGCATCCTACTGAATGGGAGAAGATCTTCACTAACCTG
>JAQHUG010000092.1:6091281-6115075 GCA_028555095.1 Dicrostonyx torquatus
TATTCTATATGGATGCACACCTTCTTAGACCAAGATGGAGGGGGAGGGCTTGGGCTTCCCACAAGGCAGGGTATCCTGCCCCATCTTAAGGAAGCAGGGGGAGGGTAGTGGGGTAGTGGGGGAATGGGAGGGCCTGGGACAAAGGGAGTAAATGTAAATTTTTCTTTAAAAAAAGAATATAATGTTTAAAACATAATAGATAATAAAATTAGTGATAACAATTGATTTCATAGACTAAAAGGAAAACTTGATATATAAATTAAAGTTATGTATTTGTATTAAAAGTCATTATTATTATTATGCTTTGGTGAAAAAAAAATTAATATCTTTTAAAGAGAAAACAACTTGTGTTTTTAATTGACTCTAAGAAAATGATGTCTATCCTATAGGTTTTCTATGATGCTATAGTGGAGAATGTAATTAAATTTAAGATGTTGTTATGACTTCATTGGCTTTGTGCAGGCACAATAAATTCCCAAATTGCACATGTTTTTTGTAATAAGTGTATTTCACATTGGGCATACCGATTAGGAATTTAGGAGGTTATTAGAAAAGAAGGAGGTGTTTATATATTATGACAGTTATAAAATAAATAATTATAAGTATTTTGAACAATGTAATATTATTAAGAAAAATTATTGTTATGTTTTGAATGTGAAATGTCCCCCGGAGGCTCATATGTCTGAGTTCTTAGTTCTTCTCTGAGGACACTCTGAAAAAGCTGTGAACTTTAGGAAACTGAGCCACAATGGGAGACGTGGGTCACTGTCGGTGGGACTAGCCTGACTTCCTGTTCTCCCTGTTTCTGCACTGCCCAAGACAGCTTTCTGCCCCTTCTACTACTGATGCTGCAAAGGCTTCCCCATCAAGATGGAATGGTGTCCTGGACCTATGAGACAGAACAGCCCTCCTTTCTTTAAACAGTTTTAGTTGTGGTATTTAGGCCCAGCATCAGAAAGATCGCTAAGACACCTACTATGCCATGAAGACAAAGAAAACAAAGAGAGACAGAAAGAAAGTCTGAATCTTAATTCTTGTATAATACATCTAACCTGAGTTTTAAAACACCGAATTGTAGTCAGAGAGACTATGATAGTTTGAAGAAGACTTAAAAGAAATTCAACCATCTCATTATTATAGGTCTTGGGTAAGTTAAATTAGACTTATTCCTTTTCCCTTGGTTTTGTATTTGTTTTTTCTTTTTAATTATTTTTCTGTACATTAGTTTTAGATTTTTTTAATGTTGATTTTTTTGCTTACTGTAGTTAATGTTAGCTCTTTCAGAAAAATATGTGCTGATAATATTGTTTTTATTCTTAGTAAACTAAAATATGCTTCCATAACTGGTACTGATTAAGAATATTGGCAAATCTTTTATTGTTGCTATTTTGTCACTGTAGGTATTGAATACTCCCATACAGCAACCATTGTCATAACGTACAATGAAAACGGGTTTCTCTGCAAAGATATTGATCTAGAAATCCCAAGGTTAACTGTATTGACCTTTATTAAGAACAAATGTTTAGGCACATATGTATGCAAGCACATGTAATCTAATTCAAATTATGTTATAGTAACATTATGTGCTCGTATTAAAATATTGAAGTTTTAGGGAAAAATAAAATGTTTAAATAGTGTTAAATTAAACTGCTAGGAATTCCCACGGTGGCAGGGGTGGACAGCTACTAAAGGGGCTGGAGTTTCCTAGATTGGAGCTAAGGAGTGTGATACAAAATAAGCTGTAAAACTATGTAAACATAAATAATATTAATAATAATAACATTTCTGCTATTTTGTATTTAAAAATAACATATTTACCCCTATAAACTATAAATTAAGGAATTATAAGAAGTGTATTATATTAACAAATAGTTGTGATCCAAATAGGCAGCTTACAATTTATTCAATTTGCATCTACCGCAGGCATTGACACCAAGACTCCACAGGTTGAGGGCTCAGCTGAGCAAGCTTGCTCTCAGTACAGCCACTGGAGTCCTTACATTGGCTGTACTTTGCTCACATCAGATCTGATGATTCTAAAGTCAAAGGAATATTTTACATTTATCAGCTTATAATAAAGGGTATAAATCCGGTTAGATGGAGATCATATAGATAATACATGATACTTGGCTTTGTAGCCAAGTTAGACAAAAGTCCAGGAGATGTGAGCACTCCAGCGTATGCACTGAGAGCAAGCTTGCTCAACTGGGCCTAGAAGGATTCTAGGTACAACAACCTCAGACTTCATTGCTGTCTCTATACGTGGGTGCCTTAAACAACCTGGTCACTGGCCATGGTGACTCACTCAGACTCCAGGCCATCCAGTTCCCCAGATGTTGTAGGGTTGGTCTGAAAGCTGAAAGCTTCTAATTAACCATATCTTTTTGGAGATCAGGTGACATTTTAAACCATCTGAAGACTGTCATGGATCAAAAGATTATTCTATCTCTTTTGTAATTGAAAAATTCGGCAGAATTTAGGTTCTCTGAAGCGAGCTCACAACAACGACTAAATATTTTTCTATGATACCATGTCTCACCAATCTTAAGATTAAGAAAATGTAATTCACTAAATATCCCAGCCTTGTTTAATTATAATCATGTATATCTGAATGATACTCTGTTTTGTGTTATAAAACAAAATTCTTAGAGAAAAGTAAAAAGAAAAATTATCTGTAGGACTTTTTAACAAATTTCATGGAAAATTTAAATTTAACATTTTGACTTAAGGCATGTAGAGGCAAAAATCTTAAATTATTCAAGCCTAATAATTTTGGTTATATTTCTTTTATTAAACTTATACATAAAGGAAACTCTAAAGTAACAATATATCAGTACAGATAAAATAATTTCTGTCGCTAATGCAGCTGTCATTTCTGTGTGGAGTGGCAGTGAAGTCTGCAAGGCGGCAGTGTTATTTTCTGGAAAAATCTTATTGTTGGAGAAATTTCAGTAGCAGGCGCTACTGTTCTTTAGTTATTGTGTTGTCTGCTTTACATGGATATCTCACTTAATTGTCACTGTACAGCTACAAAAGGTAAATATGTAAAACTGGAGTCATTTTTTTTGTGGTCATAGATGAAAATGCAGAGAAGTCAGTGCAGAGATCCAGAATAGAAGGCCCATGTAGATGGTCAAGCTGCGTTCTTGGAAGAGCGGTCCCTGTCCTAGAACAAAGCTCTTGCCTCCTCAGCCTCTAGAACAAGGTACCGATAATATTTAAAATTAATGTAAAAATAATGGGAATGTGGAAATTAATTGGGAACATGAGAGGTTTATTAAATAAAGACAGCATTGAAAATTGGGATATATTCTTTATCTTACTCTTGCCCTTTCAATTACTGTATTTGAATGGAGTGTGTTATGGTGTTGTAGCCATAATATATTCTCAGAGGGTTGTATGCATTATTGCTTAATTTGAATAAATTTGCTCTCACTGTATTCTAGATAGTAATACCTAAAAAATAATTTCTATATGTCCTGGACTATATATTGATTTTAAAATGTTCCAAACCCTGTATAGGAGGATAAACTGATATTTTTTCCAGTTGGCATTAAAAATATAAAATTTAAAATATGTGAGGCAAGATTGAAATTTCTAGAACAAAAATGCTGTATAGTTCACTAGTAACTTATGGAAAGTTATGGGGGCTGTTTTGTGCTTGGATAGTCTACAGAGAAAGAGTGACTACCTTTTATGGAGGAGGCCAGGGCTCAGAAGAAACCCAGCTGAGCAGAGACCTACATAAACACAGCAGACATAAATCTTGACTGTCAGGAGCCCACTCCCTTGTATTATTTCTGTTACTAATGATGACTCTCTTCTAGAAATATTATGAGAAGAGGGGGAATTCATTTTCCTTCTGTATCCTCAGTGTGCCTGATGAGCCTTCATTTGTTTAGCAGCGCAGGAGGAATCTGCTATCATCAATGATTTTAATACTATTTCTGGCACAAGGGTTCACAAGATGTATGGCTGCTTAAGAAAAGTGTCACCCTGAACCCAGGGTGTTTTATTATCTTGCTTGGGAGCACCTTGTATGAAATTTCACTTTAAATAAAACAATTTCCAGTCCATATGTTCAGGAGACACTGAGCATCGCCTTAAGAACAATTTTGGTCTTGACGGTTACAGATGTATTCTTCAAAAGTACAAAACACAGGCGGCGCTTCTGTGCTCACAAATACAAGCTCACTTCTGCATTCCGATCACAGGAGGTCTACATTTTGAATGAGATTACATACATAGCGAAAGAAAATTTGAAAATTTTGGAGCATTCCTCAGCGTCTCAAGAAGGAAGGTCATCCAAAATTCTGCCCACAATGCTGCCATGTTATTTTCCTTTTCTAACCACATAGGAAGCAAAAACACACTGTCAAAGTTCAAATACACGAGGCATCTCTTAAAAAGGACAAAACAAACTTTGACAATCAGTTCGCTAAAATGTGATGTGTTGGTTAGTTTTAACTGTCCACTCAACTTAGAATCAGCTAAGGCGAGCGTCTAGACGAACAGTTGTCTAGAACAGGTTAACTAGTGGGCTTGTCTGTGGTGTATTATCTTCATTGCTAATGGAGGCAAGAAGACCTGCCCACAGAGGGCAGCACCATTTCTTGGGAGAGGCTCTGGACCCTTTCAAACTCTAGAAAGCAGAGTACAACTGGCAAGCATGCAGGGGTGAGTATATTCATTGCCTGTAAATACTATGCTTCCTTCCCTTCTCTGAAACGATAGATTGTGATATCAAATTGTAAGCTAATACAAACACTTCATCCCCTACGTTGTTTTTGGTTAAAGGGTTTGTATCATAGCAACAGAAATGAAACTAGGAAATGCTTTTTTACCGTATAATAGTAAGCTAAATAAATAAAAATACACATGTGCCATCACACAGACAGCTCAAAAGAACTTCCAGTTACACTCCCTTGAAGTTGACATTCCGTACAATGAGTTAATGTGCTCTTTCTCTGTGTCTCCTATTCCTTTATCTCCTATTCCATTTGTTATACCAACCATGGCATACACTCTTAGAACACCTAAGCTCTATTTCTAAGATTTAAAAAAATAATAGCTCTATGACACGCTGTAATGTACAGCATCCATATTAATTCAAAAAAGCCTCCTATTTTTCTGAGATGTATTGTTCTTAATGAACATTACTGCACTTTCAGATTTTTAGTGATAAACTCTAAGAGCGGGGGAATACATGATTAGGAATGCCAAAGTCCAGTAAAGGCTTTAGATATCAGATAGATAATTTATAATGGCTGGCCTAAGACTCATCAATTCCTCCTATCTTTCCTTACCATCATGTGGTATACCGCTTTCTCTATCTAGGTTTTAACCAAATCCAGAACTTTGGTTGACAAACTATAAAGCAGAAGAGACTTGATATTTTTTAACTCTGGAAATGAAACTCATTGGGTTTTACTATTCATTTAAACCATGCACAATAGCTTTCTTGTGTGGTGTGAGATGTGTAGCGTGCACATTTTGTGTGTATTTTATTTTAGGAAGACAGTAATGGCTGAGTCTGCTTGTAAATTCTAATATCAATAGGAAAGGTTCACTTTCCTTAGTATCATTTTCCCTTGTAACAACAATGAATATTGGTTACTTATAGTTTTATTTATTTTGCTATTTTATGTGTATGCCTAAATTGTTCGTATACATGAATGTGTACCAAATTTGTTCCTGATGTCACCAGAGATCAGAAGATGGCATCAGATCCCCTGTGACTGTTGAAGAGGTTACAGTGTTAGGGTCAGTTTTAACCACCTTGTGGGTGTGGGAATTGAATTTCGGTCTTCTGGAAGAGTAATATATGCTCATAACTTCTGCGATTACTTGCTGACCTCAAATGTAGCATTTTTATCTGATTCTCACTTCCAGTGCATCTGTAGATGTCTCATGGTGTGTTTTCATGGGACCACGTAGATGTTCCATGATTCTGAATGATGACGGCATTTTCTTCTGCTCTTCTTCAGCTTCCCTCTGTAACAGTTGCTCTGTCAATTACAGTCATCCACTTTGATTCAATTCTACCACTGTGTGACTTTAATTGTATTTTGCTAATTTAAAGAGGCATTACGAAGTTGTTACCCTCTGCTTTTCAACTTTAATTTCATTTTTCTTTAATCTTTGGGGCACACTACATTATCAATTAGCATAATAAAACAGTCAGTGTGGAATTTAATAACTACATTGGATATTCTATAAAGTAGACATACTTGTACAAAGGTAGTGTGTCCAGGAAGCAGTAAAACACCCTTATTCTCTTACTATACCTTAAAAGTATCCCACATGTGCCTTAAACTGATAATCTATTGGACCATTACAGGGGGGAAACACTGTCTATGGGTGAATACTATTAATGCCAACCATTTTGCACTACATTTTATCCAAAGATTTAATGAGCTCTGTGCATGACAATTAATCAAGGCTTGCCACATGGCTCCAAGAAAGGTATTATTATAAGCGATTATAATTTAGGCAAACCATTGTTACAGTTAAAGAAGATGAGCGATTCAGTGACTGTCAAAGATCACACCAGAGCAACACCACTGAGATTTCCGGCTGCTCCTGTTAACATGCAGCCAGCTTCTGTATTTATTGCTAGCGAGCATTGCACTCTTCTCCTGAAATTACACAGCATATGCTACTCGAGAAAGAAGTTTAAGTGCACTGGAGTGTAACAGCTTCAGATTTTATCTAAATTTGTAGCAAGAATGTATATCCTTCTAAATGACGAGGGAATGCTACCCAGAAAAATATCATCTTTGTATTATTAAAATGCTACAGTATCCTTAAAATAACGTTGTGCTCCTCTTGTGTTCCTGGTCACTGTGAATGGAAGAACAATGGCAAACCAAGAGTGGATCTTGCTTAGCACAGAAGGGCTGTTACTAAAGAGATATTCTAGGATGAAATCTTTTGACAAGAACACTACTCAGATTTCTGGGCTGTCCGAGTCTTTGCGAAGAATACTCTTGATTTCTCTTATGATCTTCCTTCACAGTTTGTAGAAACAGTGGTGACTGAAACTCTCTCGCCTTCTTTCTGCTCTCTCTACGAGAAAGGACATTTTCCACTATGCGCAGCCATATTCAGCTCCCTTCTGATACTATCTCTTCATCCAGTGCTGCCTGTCTGCTCCGACGTTCATTTAACGAGACTCATTGAGAATGATTCGTGCAATTGATTGGTAACATCAAGCACAGAATTGCTGCTTCATTGTGCTGGAAGCCTTTTCCTAGGAGAGACAGAATTGTCAAACAAAAGGTAGAAAGTGTCTTACCGGGTGAAACTCGATATCCCTATGGCTGGGCCTCATTTTCCGAAAGTCATTCTTATCCTTCCTGCTTCTGGACACTACACAGCACCTGTTTTCCCCGAATCCCATAGTTCTTTGGATTTGTATTCATGGTGGTGCTGCTGCAAAACTACAGCAGATAATTGAGGTAATTGGCAAACCACAGGGGCATTTAGACTGCTCACCTGCCTATTTTAGGTTGGCTCATTATTACTGCAATTGGCAGTGGGTAGTTACTGGTCCATTTGCCGTGTATTATGACAAAAGATGCTAATGGGTCCCGGCAGTGGGTGTGTTGTGCCTTTGCCCTGCTCCTGGCATGTGGAAAGCAATCCCACTGTTTTTGCATAACAAGTACGATGGCTGGACATTTTTCCAGCATCAAAAGGAGCTTTCCCGTTTGAAAAATGACAACTTGTCCTGGCAAAGGCCTAATCTCAGAATTGACATGTATCCTCTCTCGCAGCCATCACACCGAACGTTGTCCCTAAAAACAAGAGTCCATCAGTCAAGGCGGTTTCCATCACTTTCACCGCATTTTCACTATCAGAACTCCTCTGAAGCTTGAAATTGAAATCTGCTTCTTTCTTGACATTTTTCTCTATATTGGGCATGTAATTATGGACCCAAACTAAGTTCAAGAGGAATGGATCAACAAAGCCCACAGCTAAGTACACGAAACTTTGATCTTGGAGGAAAATATGAATTCCAAGGTGGGCTTGGAGAGCTGTGCTGTGAATGCCATGGTGAGCGAATGTGGATGCGAGGAAACATCCCATGGCTAACTGACTATTTCAATACAGGAACGCAGCGAGCATAAGCAGAAATTCAACTGCTCTAGTATGGGCTGAGTCCTCTTGGTATTCTGAAGAGTACTCATTTTAAAATAATAAAAAAAATGTGTTTACTTGGTTAATAATAATTGTTATCCTCCTCCTTCTGCCTGGGGGATATCGACTGTTAGCATTCTATCAATAGGTTTAAGAGAATGTTTACTTTTTTAGTTTCTGTGACAACGACATATATTAAAAATAGTGCATGGGAGACATATTATTCAAAGATGATGGTTTGCATGCATAATTTTAGCAGGTCTGAAGCAATAACATTGGAAAGTATGGTAGAAAAAAATCACTATGAAGAAATCTTCCTTATTTTAATGCCATAGTTAAATAATAAACATAAACACTAATAAAATGGTGTGATGATATTATTTACATTTTGAGGAATGCACTTGTAGTTATGTTCCTATTAAGTTGCTAAAAATAAAATTAACAGAACTAAAGAAACATTGATCAGAATTCTGTTAATTTATCTTTTGTTCCCACCTGTGTGTCGGTTTAAATTAAAGTTACTTAACAAGACTTGGTTTGCTAAATAATGGTCAGGTCTTAAAACTAGGAAACTCATTCAGACATAGAATGCAAGATCTGTCACTATCCTTATACAATGACATTACCAATTAGACCAGGATTTTCCAAAGCTTGAACTTCAGGTGTGTGTGTGTGTGTGTGTGTGTGTGTGTGTGTGTGTTTGTGTGTGTGTGTGTGTGTGTGGCTCCTGTGTGCAATTCTGTTTTAAGAAATGTTTCCGCTGACATTGTGTTCTGTTTGATTCTGGACTGGGATTGACCTAAGCATAGTTGTATTTTTCTTCAGTGCTTGTAGCTGTAACTGCTAATGGAGAACATAGTCCACTATCAATGGGGTGAGGATAGGTATAGATATTTCCACAACATTTTTTTTTTGTCTCTGGAGCAGGTGATTATTATTATTATATATAAAGACAAAACTTTAGGAATCATAACACTAGTTATGATAACACTAGGGATCTGTGAAATGAACCCCTGTGGGAAGCAGTAGTTAGCACCTATTGCAAGGTAGTCTGACATGTAGTTTTCTTGCAGTTGATGTGGATATCAATATCATTAAGAGATAGGCTACCCTATCTCACTTCCACTGCGGAATCCATGCCAGTCAGGCCAATCACTTTCTCTTTTTATTCCATTCCAAAGTATAATGCAATTTCATGAAAGTTTTTTTTATTACATCTATTGTTCTATTTCTTTTGTGTGTAAATTTGTGTGAGCTCCTAAGGCATGATGCTGATGTGACGGCCACAGGACAACTGACAAGAATGGTTTAGTCATGAGCTCAGTCAGTCATGGGCACCTAACTCAGACTGTCAGGTGTGAGGAGCAGCACCTTATATTTGAGTCATTTCACCAACACAATCCCAGTTCTTTGTGATGGGTGTGCACACCCCGAGCTTCTCAGTCCCAGTACTACTGCATTATGAAACAGGTGATGATTGACGTGGGCTGTGGGTATACTCTGTGTGCTCCTGTTTAATCCTGCCAAGATGATCCCTCTGGTGAGAAGCTCTGCTCAAAGCAGGTCAGTGAATGTGTGGTGCCATTCTGTATAGTCAAATAAAAGCAAATTGGCCACTCTATGGGCTCAGCGTTGACAGTGGATTGTAAATGTTACTACATTGATTTCTTTCGCTGAGTTTGACTTCAGTAGGTGCATAGGAACAAACTATTTCTCTTCAGTCCTCTGTGTAGAGAAAGACAGTGACATAGCTAATGGTAAAGTCTGCAATTACAGCTGTACCAGCTTCCAGGGAACCTTAGGGAAGCACTAAGCTCAGGTTCTGAGAGGTTGTTAGAAGTGCCGTTCACATTAGTTCAGACAGTCATTATCAGATGTGTAATTAGTGGGTTCACCCTGGCACGATACCCCAGCTGAGTACCCCCGACAATGTCTACTTCTATGTCTGTGTTGTTAGTTCTTTGTGGATGTGGGAGAAATAACCTAACAATTTAAATATTACAAACTATGAAAAGGAAAGGGAAGAGTCTAGGCAAGCATAGCGGAGAGTCACAGAAACACATCCTTTCTGTGGTTAGGAGGCACTAGCTGTAGGTACCAGGCTGTGCATGCCATCCACACATGGGGTCAGATGTTGAGCAGGAAGAGGCACAGGAAATTCTCATGTTAGTCACTCAATACTGTCTCAATGCTTCAGTAAGCTTGCCTTTCACCATCCTGGGCACAAAAAATGCAGCCCTGGGAGACAGGTGCTGTGATGGTTGTGGCCTCTTTTATAATGAATCTCGGGGGTCATTTGACTCCTAGAAATACCATCGCTCTAATATCGACTCTCAAAAATATGGAGGATGAGGAGGAACTTGGGAAAGTCGTTTCATGGTTTGAGCATCAAAATTGTTCTACATTTGATGGAGATTTTACTCAGTTAGGATTCCAAGCTTCCGCTATGATTGGTAAGACCTTGTGTTTGGAAAGGAATATGTATTAACTTACCTGCTGAATGGATACACAGTCTCTATTTTTTTTTTACTTTATCTTTAACTTTAGAAACCCAGTAGAAGAGAGGACTTTACAAATCATGCCTTGGGTAGGCTAACATCCTATGGTAAAATAATGCAAAATGCTCTCTGATTCTTTTTAAAAATGTCTTCTACCTTTAGTTTGTGTGTGTGTGTGTGTGTGTGTGTGTGTGTGTCTGTCTGTCTGTCAGTGGATATCCTACCAGAGGCCAGCAAAGTTGGATCTTTGTGAAACTAGAGTTACAGAATTATAAGAGGATGTGAGTCCCCAGACACGGGTGCTGGGAAACAAACTTTAGTCTTATGTGTTTATTCTTAACTCCCGTGCCAGCCCTCAAGTCCCTACTAATTCTCAATCCTACCTTAAAAGACTTTGGAGATAAAAGAGGAGCATGATTTGCATTTCCTGAAAAAGTAGTAAGAATTCCTATAGAGAAAAATCAGGAATTGGCCTTCTGTGATATGGATATCACTAATGTATGTTCTCTGCTCATGGTGTAATGAGACCCTTGGACATATTGCATATTCACATATGATTAGTGTTTTCCATTTTAAGTGACTAAGTAGAATACAATTTCCCTTTGAGAGTAATATGCGTGAGCTCGTTTAAAAGTCAGCTGTAATTGTCGCAATCACTTAGGATTTGGACTATTTTTGTTGATGAAATTTTCCTTCTGAGCAGCACGTTTCATTGCCACCACTCTTGCACAGCGTAAATCAGGTGGAATTTTCTGAGTTTTACTACTGCTCCTACCTCTCTGTGTGTGTCACAGGCCCCCATGCACACAGGGGTGGAAGCTGTCTCACCTCTGCTGTGCATTCATGCCTCTATTAGAGATGGTTTCCTTCCCTTTAGACTCTTAAACAGTTCCCACCTCAGGATGTAGAACAGCTGTGTTTTGGAAGAGTATTCCCTAAATGCTCCATACATGTGGTATATCCTGGGATGGTAATACTGAGCTGCTGTGGATTTTTAAGAGATCAGACATAATGGAAAGGCCTTACACCCCCACCCCCGGCGGACATTATTTGAGGAATCAAAGACTTGCTCTGCCTTTAACTCATCCTCCCCACTCTTTCTCTTCCATCCTTTGTCCCTGGTTTGCTATTTAAATGCCTGTACTGACTACCCTCTAAGTGTGTCACGTCATTAGAGATAAAGTCAGTCTTGTTGTCACATCATGAACTTGAACCTTCACAACTACCAGCTAACAGCCCTTCAGTTATGAGTAGCCTGTGTACATATTTCATTCTATAGTGATATGAAGCTGTCTGATATAAGAATGCACCTCATATAATCCTCAAATTTTATGTAGCATAAGGATTAGTAACGTATATGCCTGGTACATATGAGAACTCGATTATTGCTACTTAATTCAGAGAAAATTAGTATTAATATTGTCATCTTGCACTTTGAATTTTAAAATTGCTGTAAGAGATTTAAAATGGTTCTGTTCCATTATTAGCATATGAAGCCAGGTTTTTAATTAGCTTGATTTAATCATTCCAAACCTAGAACATACATCAAAATATCACATCATACCCAAGGAAAAAATTACATATCTCATTTGTCACTTAAAAATAAAATTTAAGAAGTGAAAAATTGAGATTCTTTTATGCCTCCTTGTCATCATTAAGCAAGCAATAGATTTCCATGACATTAGTTAACATTTTATTTAAAAATTGGTTTCGAAGAATTCCAGTGCTTCTGAAAGCTCTGTAAGTGAATCAGACCACATTCCTATTCTGTTGGAAAAAGTATAATGAAGCCCTTATTATAAAATGTTTGGCTTCATAAATGGAGTGTGGATCTTTGTATAATGCATTTCATATATCTCAAGTTTTTATGATATCATGGCTTTTTACTACCCTAAACAAGATCCATGGAGTGCATGTTGTATTTTTTTTGTCTTTTTTCACTAAAGGGTAAGCAGAATTTTAATTACCTTTGTTTTTATTTTTATATACAAAAATCTATGATATAAATTGGAAGCTGGCATCAAATATACTTTTAGCCAAAAGTGTACCACTGTCTACATGGCGCACACACACACACACACACACACACACACACACACACACACACACACCTAAGGAAAAGAAGAACAATAGCTGAAAGGACAGGGGAAAACAGCAACACACAGATGCAATCAAGTTTACAGGTATTTAGTGTGTCCTAGGTATTTTCCAATATCTTAAAAAGGAATATTTACTAAATTATTTAGTTAAAATATCTGGTGTTCAGATCTAGGAAGAACATTTTAAAGTAGGTGCAGTTGTATTGACAGTGTTTTGTGTTGTTTTTTAAGTCGTTACCAAGAAAATGTCTCTGTGTTGGGAATCAGGAAGACAAAGACAAACCCACTTTAATATCTTAGTCTGTCACATAGCAATGGGCTGCATGGCTTTGCACTTCGGTTGTGATAAAGAACTGTTTCCCCAAGAGACTCCAGCGCACACTTGAAAAAGTACCCCGCACAAGAGAACACCATAGAAGGTGGTACACAGCTTGGGATAAGATTGCAAAAGCCGAAGGGAAGGACTGGGTGCAGGAGGGTAGCAAAGACTGAGCCATGTGCATACTTACGAAGAGTTACATCTCAACAAAAGGCAGAATTTTAGAACAATAAGTTCTTATGATAAGAAAAGCAATTTGAAGAGTATATAAAACAAATTTGTGCTACGTCAACTTCCTGACATGTTTTATAGAAGCGAGCATAGCCCTTAATCTTTCTTTCTCTTTAAATTAATTCTTTGAGAATTTCATATATTTTCACCCCTCATTTGTCTTCTCCCAAATCAGCCTCCCAACTGCCATTTCATACACACCCCGATGTGCCTGCAGCTCTTGTTACTTAGTTACCAACAGCTCCTTAGTTAGGCGTGAGACTTCATGCCACCCTTCCCCCTCCATCCTGGGATTGATCAAACTCCAGTTTGCTCAGATCCTGTGTAGGCAGCTACAAATGTTTTGATTTCTTATCCGCAACTGCCCCATCATGGCTGGAAAACATCATTTTCCTTCTGTGACTACATTCATTGTCTCCATTGGGTACATCCCTTTCGTCTCCTCTCCTCTCCTCTCCTCTCCTCTCCTCTCCTCTCCTCTCCTCTCCTCTCCTCTCCTCTCCTCTCCTCTCCTCTCCTCTCCTCTCCTTCCTTTCCTTTCTTTTCCTCTCCTCTCCTCTCCTCTCCACCCCCCCCCCTCCCCTCTCATCCCGCCTTTTTTTACTCCCCTCACCCTCCCACTCCTCTCTCTCTTTTTCTTTCTTGCATTGCTTTTTGAGCCTTCTAGGGAGAAGGTGTGTGCGTGTGATATAGATGTTTCACTTAGGGATAATCATAACATTTCTTATTGCAAAAATCATCACACATCAAAATTTAAAACCCTGTGTTTTAGTTTGATATGGCTGCCATAACAAAGCACCACAGGCTTGGCAGCATGAAAACTAGAAATTATTTTTTCCAGTTATAAAGATGTTCAAGATCACAGCCTGACTGACCAAGGTCTGTCATCTTGCAGGCAGCTATTTTCTAGTTGTCATTTGCTGTGTCTGAAGGCATTTCTGATGTCTCATGTCCTTGTTATGGGCTCAGTTACATTGGATTAGGATTCTCCACTTATACCCTGGTTAATTCAACTTTTATTATCTCTTTAAATTCCTGATTTAAATGTAGTCTCACAGGGGGTTGGGATTAAACATATGAATTTTGTAATCTATAACTTCCCAGTTTAGTTTTGTATCTGCAATGTAAAATAAGCCATGTATTACCCAGGAGGCTCTAGCAGGCAGATTGCTGTAAACTCCAGGCCAATCGGGCCAAAGTAATGAGTTCCAGGAAAGCTCAAAACAAAACCAACTAATACAAACAACAGAAAAGATAAAAATGAAACAAGCACTGGATTGCTTCTGGTTCATCACATCTTTAGCCTAGGTACATACCCTATACCATACATTTTATGTGTGTATGTGTGTATGTATATATAATCTTACATGAATAGATTATATATGGATACATATTGGTGAGAATTACATACTGAAAACCTGTAAAATCTAGAGCTGTATTTTTGGAAATGATAACTTGAAAGGAATAATCTCATTGTTAGGATTCCTTTTCTAAATACTTGGAATCATTATAATCAGGACATATTTGTTAATTTCTGTAAGACACAGACAAGTGGTAGGACTCTTTTACTTATCACATGTTAATTAGATTTTTGTTGTTACAGAACTAATCTTGCTTTTCTTTTTAATACCTTACTATTTTTTCCAAGCTACTACATATTTTAAAATAAAGAGCCTTCTTAAGTTAATTTTTAATAGTCAGTCTTATTAAAGATATAATTTAAACTCAGCTGGTAAGGATAATGCTAGTCATATTCATTGCATAAATGTTATTTCTTTAACTGCTTTAATCAAAGACAAATTTGTATACTCTGAGATGAGAAGCTGAAGTTGAGCAGTATGGAACAAGACAGACTCCTGAGTCCTTTTCTTCCCAGGGCTATTGAAATGTAAATTTTGCTTCTTAAAGAACATAATGATAATATTCATTTTCATTTTCTTCATGGGTTCCTTAAGTTGATAGCAGAATTCAGTTTGGAGCAAAACAGAGACCTCTAAATTGATCATGAGTGTCTCTGATCATCTTACCCTTGACCACTGTGGCAAAAAACAATATTAGCAAGTAAGAGAGGGGGAAGAAAGGAGACTAAATGATGGGCGTTAAGAAAGCTGAAGGTAAAAACATATAGTCAGAGGGCTCTCAAATGTGAGGATTCCCGGCTTTATAAAGTGCTTGTCTGGCTATTCACCCTCTCAGTGCTCATTTCTTAAAAGGAGGCAGGCAGATCCTGGGAAGTGCATGCATGCAGAATTCCAACGCATGGACTCTGACATCCTTCTAAGACGCAATACTGACTTGTCAGGGAGCTTCATGCATGCATTTAAATTGTTGTAGCATGTCATTTCTTTTACTGCTCTGCTGAGAAATTGCAAGTTCAGCAACAGCGGAGGAGGTAAGTACCCATATTGTAATTAAACAAATGCGAATTTTCTTCTGGAATGACTACGTGGTGTCGAGGAGAACACATCTTCCTTTTATCTAAGTGATGGGAAACATCCTCAGACTTATCGTTTCATCTTTTCAAGCGGAAGGTACGCATTAATTCATTGAGAAAATCTGACAAAGATTAAGTTTTAAATGGTATGTTATGTGGAAGTTATCTCTTACAATTTTTTTACTGTTATGTATTTATTTATTGTTTAGGTTGTGGGTTTCAAATGTGTGTCATGCTGTGCATGTGGCGGTCACAAGAGCCAGTGCTTCTACCATATGGGGCCCAGAGAATGAACTCATATTGGTAATCTTGGCGGCAAGTGCCTTTAGCCACTGAGCCTTTATTTTATTTTTTTTTTCTGGTGCACAAAGCATTTTTTAACTTTATATTTTAAATTAAATCAAATATCAATGAAAAAGTTTTAGACTAGAACTATACTTTATATTAGGAAACGTTGATTGTTGTTTGACAACATTTCATTAACTGTTTTCTGATACTTCAGTACCAACAATTCCAATGTTATTGATACGTACTTTGCACATGCGAGCTATTCCGTAGGAGATGATCTCTGTAGAACTCTCAGGTACCGTTCACGAGGGACGTACAAGGGGTCCTTCACGTTTAGTTCTGTTTATGGTGATTAGTGTGAAATAGCCCTGGAAATAACAATAGGATGTTCATTTAGAGAAAAGGGCAGGAGTGCTTACTGCTCATTACAAAAGATCAAGGCTGCTCACCTACAATGCAATCCGTAGCTGGGACCATTTGCCCTTATTTTTGTTGCCCTGCTATTGGTAGAACAAGAAAAAGTCTTTATAAATGCCACTATTCTGGTCCTGGCTACTGCTCAGCATAGTTAGGGTTCCCTCTGCACTGACTTCTGTCTCCTGACTTTTACTGCTAGCATGTAAGAGTGGATGCGAATGTGGAGGGAATCTTCAGACTGTTCACAGGTTTTTGCAGGAAGTACTATGTCCTTTGAAGGCCTTTTTCTCACTACCTCCCTAACTATTCACAGATTTCAGGGTACAGAGTAATTCTCTTAATTTCCATAATACAGCTTGACCTTTAAATCTCTTACTCCTGCTATATTCCAAGAAATATCCATGTTCTAAGTTATCTCGGTAATTGCAGGAAAATTTTCTTCTTCTTCTTTCACCTGTATCTCCTACTGTTCCTCTTCTTTCCCTTCCCCTTCTTTTTCCTACAGCATATTTTAAATGTTTAATACAGTCCTATGGCATAGAAGTGTTGAGGACAGCCGAGAAGCAAGAGCTTCAGAATATGGTCCTTTCCCCTACCTACAGGTGACTATATCCACCAATTCCTCTCTTGGGCCCATCCTTTATTCTTTCCTGGCATTTGTGAATCTCACAAAATTCCATGCAGTTTGTTGATAAATACTCTGCCAGTGTCTACTTTTGTTCCCTACATTAGGGAAAGAAATATTTTCTTGTATCCCTGAGTGCTTCTCTGAAGAAGCACCTTGGGAAAGAGGAGGGTCAGACTCTCACTGCACCCATAATGCCACACGGTAACTTGCTTGCTTGTCAGTCACATGTTCTGACTGAGGTGACAAAGCTTCTCCAAGGCAATGATACTTTCACTTATTTGATGTTCCAGTTGGGAATACATCCTTTTGTGTTGATTCTGTAGTTGCATCTGCTCCTTCTGTGTCTTGTTAGCACAAGGTAACCCTTGGGTATGACAGAGGTGTGTGTTTAAAGTTCCTTCCCTGGATGGGTGTCTTGCTTCTTCTACAATTGTCACGTTACTTTTAGGCCATGTACATTTTTATAAAACAAAATCTCCAATGAGAAATAAACCAAGTTAAAGAATCAAAATGAGACAAAATGCTGGTTTACAAAATAAGATGATGTTTCCAAGGCTATGAATTTAGCCTCTGTAGTATCTTGATCAATGTTGTGTTTTTTCCCTATGAATATTATCTTTGTCTCATTCTTTCTCTGAGGCTATGGAAAAGAAGAATATTCTTTTGCTACCATGAGGCATGAGATGTTGGTTTAAGGGACTCCACAGAGAATGGAACTACCAGATTTGAGATGATTACATGACCATCCTGTACTTAATGAACGAATTTCCAGCATTTAATTCCAAACCTTGCTATTTACTAAAGTGTGAGCTTATTTTGGACATGGAGTCAAAATGCAAGTTTGTGATTTTGACCTATAGTATTTATTATCTTAAAAAATTGATTGCTTTTGTTATTATTATTATTCCATATGTGCACACACATACACATACTTCCATATGTGCCATAGCAAACTTGTGGAGTCAGAGAACAATTTTAGTAGTCATCTTTACATGTGTTTCAGAGACTGAGCTTAGTTCATCATGCCTTTGAAGGAAGCTCCTTTACAGGCTAAGCCATCTGATATTCAAGGCTAAGCCTTGATTGATATTCTCTACTCAAAAAAATTTACTCAGTTCTGATTTCTAGGTCTTTATGGTCTAGTCTTCCATGAACAGATTCATCAAAGCAATCATACTTTAAATTTATTAAAATCTTAAGTGTTTAGTATGCTTACAAAAAGTTCATTTGATGATCAAAATTGATCTCATTTTTGAAAATAATATTTAAATTTCATAACTTACCAGTTTTTCAAATATGTGCAGTTATTTGAAATATTTTAGGTAGGATAATTGTATATGTGTATATGTCAATAGAGATAAAATATGAAGAAGGCAGTGAACTTTAAAATATTTATCCTTTTATTTTATATGCATGTGTGTGTTTACCTAGATATACACATGGCATGCACGTAGGAGTCTGTGGAGATCAGGAAAGGGCGTTTGGATTCCCTAGATCTGTAGTTACTGGTATTTGCACCCTGCCATGTATTGCCGTCCATCCAATCCAGGTTCTCTGCAAGAACAACAAATGCTCTTAACAACTCAAATGTTTCTCCAGCTCTAACAGCAGATTTTAAACTAAATCTTGCATACCTGGGTAACTCATAACCTGATTAAGAAAACTTATTTTTAATATCTAAATATTTCTATAAAACAACAAATTGATTGTGTTTCAGTATTTCCTACATGTCTTTATATAAACTCAGAAATAGCCCTTAGAATATTTGTCTGCTAGAAACGTGTGAAACAAAAAAATTGTCTTTATAGACTAGACAGAATTCCTTTTACTTTCATTTGATCCTAAACTGCATGAGGAGAAATAGCTTTTGTATGCTTTGATTTTTCAGAGTGGTAGAGAGAAGCTACTATATTACAAATTGCCACTATTGTTCAAAGCCATCAGACCAACCATATAGAGTCCTTGATAAGAGCACTTGAAAGATTCTTTTACGGTGATAACTACTGTGGAGGAGGATGCAGCTCTTGGAGGAGAATATGAGGTGTTAGAATGGAGTGTTGTGGACTATTTGAAGCCCTGGGAGACACATGGTTTGGAACTTAACTCTTAAATTACTTTTAGAACTCATCTTAGTATGTCACACATTGATTGACTTGGAAGTGAATGCCAACAGACTATTGATTATACTTCAGAGAATGTTACATATATAAAATATATTTTTAAAAGCCACATATTAGGCATTTAATATTGTGAAATAGTTTTTTGATGTATTTGCCATTTTAAAATAGATTATCATCAGATTGTCTTGTAAATAAATAGTAGATAACTATTATGAATCTAAATATACATAATAATATATACTTTGACATAGCATATAGCAAATATTTAAGTTATAGTTTGAAAACAAAGTTGGTAATATGAAAGAAAGATAAAAAATATTTTGGGAGACTTATAGCCTTTTTTATCAACTGTGAAAGGTCTAGCTGGAAAGAAAGGAAGAATTTTTATTAATGCACTCCAATTTCTAGGTCTGTGTATCTGAACTGAAATACTCACTATCAGGTGTTGTGGGAACTCCTTCAGTCAATAGCCTTTTAGATACCAGCCCATTTTGGATGTGGTCTGAGGTACTGTAAATACAGACAGGGAGCAGGCTTGGCCTCTGTTTTCCTTTGGCTTGATTGGTAGTCAGAGTTTAATTCATAACTCCCAGTGACCACAGAGCAGTCTTTCTTACTGTGAGGGATTTCCAATAAACATTTGTTTTCTTTTATTACAGGCTCTTGTGAACCTTCCTTTAATTACACAACAAACAGGGATAAATTTATTACCGATAAAGCATACATCTGAGCCTTGTCACAGGCCACAGAGGAGGCCCTACTAAGAATAACCAACATCTAACATACTATGTTTTGTGTCATCATATTGTAGTAATATTAAATACAACCAGCAATATGTGTATGTTAAAATTCCTATTGTTGAGAAAATAACTTTCAGCATTTTGAAAAAGAATTAAAACCCTTAAGAGATCAATAACATGCTAATGTTTGAAAATTAATGATGTATCATTTGTTGAAATTTTCCAGGAATAACTAAAGAAGCAAAGAAAGGTAAACTTACAATTTTTGATATATAACTATAGTGACTACATGAGCAGAGATTTCACTATGAGTCAGTAGAAAAGAACAGGAGAGCAAATCCAGAGAAAAAAGTATCAAGCAAAAAAGAGCAGAATGGGAGCTGGAGAGATGACTCAGTGGTTAAGAGCATTGCCTGCTCTTCCAAAGGTCCTGAGTTCAATTCCCGGCAACCACATGGTGGCTCACAACCATCTGTAATCTGTAATGAGGTCTAGTGCCCTCTTCTGGCCTGCAGACATACACACAGACAGAATATTGTATACATAATAAATACAGACATAGAGACAGAATGTTGTATACATAATAAATAAATATTTTTTAAAAAAGAGCAGAACTTGGGACAAACCAGAATAAAAATAACACTTTATATGTAGTTTTAAGACAAATTCAAAATTATGTTTATATTGATGGTTCCAAACTGACAAAGTGGATCATATTTTATAGGGGAAAATAAAAGCTGGCTTTACTTGTAACCTTTAAAACGTTCAACTAATGAGCAGGGACAATTATGCTGAAGGTGTTTTGTAAAGCCATATGAAGGCCTAATACTATAGAAGCATCCTAAAATATATACATGTATGAAATGTCTAAATAAGGTCACCATATAATGGGTAAGACAATACTGTAACTAGACATTTTATATCACCAAGTAAAATTTCTAGTGCCAGGAATAGGGTACATCTAGTTGAGTAGGTGGCCACAGACCTCAGCCCTCTGACACTTTGCAGATTATTTCCAAGGCTATTATTGGTTACACTCAACAACCTGATAGTAAATTCCTACTGCTGAACATAGCACTAACTTAAGTCATTGAACACAGAGACATTAGCTTGTACCTATGAGCTTCTCTCCTACTGACTAACATTCATTCGTGGTGCTAAAAGGTACCTTGTACATTACCAGAGGATAAAAGTGGTCACGAATATCACCCTTCAATTACTCCTGTGACCTACAGCACTGACTTGCCTTCAAGATAAACTGGTGCAATAGTGGCAGAAATGTGGGAGTAACGAACCATTTTTTCTTTGATTGAATTTAAGACCCACTACTACATTTGCTGGTACCCATACTTTCCCATACTCTACATACTACTGAAACCTGAAAAGAAAGCCTACTACAATTACTTTCTAAATGAACATAACAAAACAATTCTTAAGAACATACTGCTATATTTATCAGTCAATGCATTATTCAACACTCAGCAGAGAAGCTTCTCCTTGCTGTAGATGGTAATTAACACAAAAACCTACAATTGAACAATGTGTCTAGAGTGGAAAACTTTGGAGCACTCATCTCTATATAGGATTTTTTTTTAAAAAATCAAACCTCTACCTTTAAGGCTCATGGAACTAAGCAGAAGAGGAAGCTTAAAGACAATGAGGCAGAGGCAATACTCCAAAGAAACAGTATCTTCCAGATACTACGAACTCACTTGACTGTGACAGAATATACATGACCTGCACAGGTTCAAACCATACAACATCCCAGCACTGAGAAGTAGAAGTAGAGACAAATTCTCACTTCATACCCCCACCCAAATATAGCTGTTTGTGATTGATACCTTCTAGGAAAGTAAAAACCAGTTTTAACAGATTCTGCCCCCTCCACGTACAATGGAGTGTCACATGCCTTATCAACCAAGCTCCAGGGCAGACCTTATACCCAGGAATAGTTAGCCAACAAAAAACAGACTACAAGGTTTTTTGTTTGTTTTGCTTTTGCTTTGAGTGTCTGTGTTTATGAATGTGTGTATGTGTGTGTGTGTGTGTGTTTGAGAGGGGCGGGGAGAGAGAGAGAGAGAGAGAGAGAGAGAGAGAGAGAGAGAGAGAGAGAGAGAGAGAGAGAGAGAGAGAGATCTGTTGCATTTTGTTTTTGATACATTTTGTCTAGTTTTTGTTTGCTTGTTTTTTGAGAGGGGAAAAGAGAGCCTGCAACTGGGTGGGGAGGGAGGTGGCAATGATCTGAGAGGAGTTGGAAGAGGTGAAAGAGCATGATCAAAATATGCTGTATGAAAAAAAAATTAAAAAGAAACATTCAAATGAGTTACTGAACACCCAAATCAGAAATCAATGGTGTCAAGACAAACCCAAAGTGTCTTTTTTCTTATTTTTCAAAAGTGTCTTATACAGACCCACACTTAGGCAGTTTTATAAGTGTGTTTTATAATGCTGAAAATAGACGGACAAAAGTTACTCTACAGAGTAGAAAAAAAAATAAACCTCTTTTAAAAAGAACTCATTTTAAAATTAATGTTACAAAAGGCATTATATAAAATCCAGTTAATGAACAGAAAATTATAAGCATACATCAGTTTAAATACATCTAAAATATGAACTCAAATGTTAGCTAAATAAATTCAGAAATATATAAGAGAAACCCATATTGTCAAGAATGAGTGTCTACAAATATTAGCATGGCTAAGCATTTTCTGCATTATTAGAATTTATGGAATTAAAGACCTTCATGTTGTTCTGTTTTATACCAAGAGTAGCATAGAGAAGGGAAACCATTTTTCACGAGCTCTTCTGCACATCTTGCTGATTGTGCCCAGATTCTAAGACCCTGACGGCTTTTTCACTTGAACTGTGTCTTAGAATTGTTTCTGCTGCTGAAAATTCTGCAAGATGCAGAAATCCATCACATAGTTTCCCTGCAGAGCACAGCCTTTTTTAGTCATCATTATTTAAAAAAAAAAAGCAGTAAAAAGGGGGAGGGAAACAGTAAGCGTAAGGTTCTCCTACACACCACGCACACGGCATGTGTGGTCGGTGCCCATTCCTTCTAACTGGTATAGGATTTGAACCTTACAGAATGGGTTTCACACACTAATAGTTGGCTGTTCTATTATTAAGAATAATGTATCCCCTTATCTCTGAGTTTCCTGTCTTCTGTGAGCATCCAACGCTGTGGAAAAAGAGCTTACTTCCTTGCATGGTTTGTTGTTGAGCATTCCACTCTGTTCACAGCTTTCCTGCACTGCCAGATTTATTTAAGGAGTACCAAGTCTTTGCATAAAAATAGTGTAGATGAAAATGTTTATTGTTAACATGTTGGGGAGAGGGCCTCAAAATGTAATATTTAAAATAGAACTAGTTAAGTAATTCTAGAGACAGTGACTCAATATTAGGGGAAAAACAAATAATAACCCTAGAAGTTGAAAGTGATACTTCAAAGCAGGTATGGTTTATAGATGAAAACCATCAATATGGATGATCCATGAGGATTAATACTTAGAACTAATCAGTGAACACAACAAAATTATCATGTTCAAGGTAAGGATACAAAAGTTAAAGCTGATCATCTGAAAGAAGAAATAGAATGAAAATGGCAGCAAATCGAACATATTCATGAAAATATGAGAAATACAAAATACATAAGAAACAATCTCATGAAACAATGACAAAATTTTAGCAAAATTAGAATTACTGTTATGAAATAAACTGAAAGCAGGTGTCTTAGTTACTATTCTGTTGCTGTGAAGAGGTTCCATAAACAAGGCAGCTCTGTGGAAGTGTGGAAATGAAGGATGGGTGGATATTGGAGAAGGGAATAAGGTATCTACATTAATGGGAGTCATTTTAAGATTTGCAAGAGACTT
>JAQHUG010000092.1:6121392-6140901 GCA_028555095.1 Dicrostonyx torquatus
GCCCCTAATATAAAAGCTCCCACATATGTGAAAGAAACAATACTAGATCTCAAACCACACATTGTTTACTTCTCAATTAAATGAAGAGTTCTAAAATTGTTTTGGAAGCTGCCATATTTGTTTATTACAGGAAGAGGCACATTTCTACAGCAATAGACATATTTGCTCTTCTGATTGAACACTAAGTAATCCAGCTGACTTCTCATGCTACTGATTGGATACTTGATGGTGATATCTTGTTAACTAGATGGTGATGACTTGGTATCTCAGAAGTGAATAAGTTTGCCACTATCCAAAAGAGAGGTTTAGGTCTACTGCAAGTGAATACCCCCAAAGAACAAAAAGGCTAAGATAGGTATAGCTATATAGGTGTCCATGCCATCTATTTTTTTTATGAAAAATAACAACCATCTCAAGGTGGTCAGGGGAAGACTGACTGGTGTAATGCCTGCATTGCAACAGTGCTTCAATTTTCAGCTGCATGATCAAGACTATGTCTACAATGGGTTCCTGACCAGCTCACCTGGTTGGAAGATTCATTTTTGCTTGGCTAGCAGGTGTCAAACACATCTTTCCTCTGTGTCTTTCAGAGGGTATTGCTCATTGCAACTGCAAACCATCAGAAAAATCAAATGAATTTCTGCTGGAGTTGCAGTCTTGTTTCCATCTCTCAAAGGGGGCTATCTTAATTTGACAAGTGATAAAAAGCCTCTCCTGGAAAACTTAATATTAGAGACAGCTACTTCACCTGCCTGGGAGGATGGAGTAAGAAATAAAATGTTTACTTAATGTGAAGATATCATCCCAGAGACAGAACCTCTCTTCTCTAATGCCCCAACCATGTGTTCCTACATGACAAATCATGTCCCCACTTAGAGATTTTTAGCTAGCAATGAGTGGAGTAAAAACAGTCTCCTCTGGTTGCTGTCAGCGAATTAGTGCTGTGTATTCCTCTGCTAGCGCTGTGAGGATTAGCACCCTAGACAAAGAAAAGGACAGAAAATGGGGTTGATTTTCTTTTAACTGTTTTTGACATTCTTCAAATTACAGGACTACCTGCGATGCACAAATGCCACTTGTGTTGAGTGAGGATGACTTTGTATGTGGCTGAACTTTGCCTCTTTTAATTATGAAAATATGCTTCTTGGAGAGGTGAGGATAACCTTTCCTGCACACTTCTAATTTATTCTCTGCCTGGATTCGAGAAAAAAAAATACTTCAGATAAACCATCTGGAAAACTTCTAATTTGTTCTGTGAAAAAATAAACATTTGGCTCAGCAGAAATAATCCAACTGGCAGTAGTCCCCTTTCCATTTGGATTATTTCTTATCTCGCTTCTATTATTGTTGTAAGTTAAGCCTTTACATCTGAACTCGGGGATACAGTATTCAGGCTGACCTTGTGCGAAGTGCTTTAGACCAGTGGTAAAGATTATTTGATTTAATTTTACTTTTGACTATTTCATACTGGTACACAATGTATTGTGTTCACACTCACCATCCAACCTCTTTTTCACTGCCTTCCCACTTCTGTAGCCAACCCCTGTTCTTCCCAGCTGGCCTTCCTCTTATTCTCTTGCTTCTCTTTCACTCTCTTCTCTCTCCTTCCCTCTTTCTTTCTTTCTTTCTCTGCAGGCTGTCACAGAGATTGTGTATTCGTGATTGCAGTGGGCATATCATATACAGAAGACGGTGCTCACAACACTCTTTCCCACCCTCTAACTCCCAATTCTCAACGATGTTCCCTGGGATTCAGAGGGGTGACATAGATGTCCCACTGAGAGCTCAGCACTAAATGGTTTGATATTCTCAACGCTTTTACAAGTTATGTTTCCCAACACTGATCATTACCTAAAGGATATCATAGGATGCTTCTCTGACCAAGGCTGTGGACGACTCTAGTCTATGAGTAAAAGCATAAATATTCAGACAGCAGTTTGACTATATGTCCATTTAAAAATATATAAATGGTAGATGTATGCACTGGGTCTCTGATCTCTCTAGACTTAGACAGTTGACCTGATCTTCAGTACCAGGAATATAGTCCCTCCTGTGAAGCAAGCCTCTGATCTTGTGACAAAGAAGTTGTTTACCCATACAACATTCATACCACTCTTTTACCAGATGGTCTAGTGTGCCTGGGAGTTCAGTGTTATAGTACTCAGAGCAAAGCTGGGTGAGGACATTGATCCCTTTTCTCTCTAAGCACCCTGCATAGTACCTCCTGGTGCTTTTGAAACTAGCCAGCACAGAGGAAGCCTCCAACTCAGTGTCACCTTTATTTCTGTGTATTGTTGTATCAATGTGTGTCTTTAGCGGTAGGGTCTTGCCTTGTGATTTTGGCGAACAGTGAGAGCACTGGCAATAGCCTGTGTTTTTTTGGAAGTCTTTCAGGACTCTGTAGCCAATACGTCGTAAGGAGGCATTCTGTGCCTGGTGCTGAGTTTGTGTGTGACGACCTATGACTTGGAGCAGCAACCCTGTCCACCCATGCAGACCACCTTTGCCCCAGCTCCAGTTTTTCCTTTTCATATGTTTTGGTTAGCTTAACAATTGGCAAATTTTTATATGGCTTTCTAAGAAATCCTTAGTTTTTGGTTGACCCTCTCCCAACCCCTACCTTGTCTCTCCCCCTCTCCCCATATCCATCTATAGCTTTCCTTCACTGGTATTTCCAGATTCTACAATTGCAAGCACTTATTAAACCTCCCTTTCAGAGCTGCTCTTGCCCTCCTCATGGGTGTTTCCTTCTATTCCCCCACAGTTACAGCCGTTCTCCCTGCCTCACTGCTGTTTGCCTCTGTCTGCTTATAATCAGCATTATTCTTCAGCCTCTCACAGACATTTCCATCCTTTCTCATGTCTCACTCCAACTCTCACAGATACTCACTCCAACTCTCAAACACAGAAATGTAAAAATTGATTCTAATATATGCCTGTAGAAGAGAAGATACAGTTTGTCTTCTAGGACTGAGTTGCCTCAGTGTATTTATAGTTCCATCTGTTTTTCTATAAATTTCATTTTTTTCTTTCATCAGCTGGTGGAGAGCGAGGCTGGTTCTATCCATACCTACTATGATTAAAGCAACTATGAAAGTGGATGTTTAAGTGTCATTCTTGTTGGGAGTAGCCTTCCTTTGTGCATATACCTAAGGGTGGTATGCCTGGATCATGTGCTAGTTCTACCTTTAGCTATTTGAACAAATTCACTCTGATATCCATAGTTTACGCCCCCACATCAGTAGTATAAATGACTCCTCTGTCCCCTGCATTATGTCAAGCAAGTATGGATTTTAATAGGAAATTCTCTTTATTAAAATACAGAAACACGGGACAAATTTTTCTAACAAATTCCTCAGTATTGAACAAAGTTAAACTTTACTCATTTATGAAATGTCATGACTCCACACCGTCAATTCTTAGCATCCATATGCTTTCTCTGTATTGGATCCCACATTGTGTGGCCTACGTGGACGGATGAGGAAGTCACTGGGTATCTACTTCTAAAGATAATGGTGGTACCACAGATGTGCAGACTTGCTAAAAGGATAATGACGCTGACAGAGCTGATAGGGTCTACAGGCAGGGTTGGAATGAAGATGTTTTACTCTCCAAGACTGCACTTTCCACACTCTGTCCTAAGGCTATGAATGAGTATCAAGAAGCTTTAGGGGCAGAAGTTTGTATCCAGTCAACAAATTTAAATGACCTTTAAAATGATACACATGATACTTTTATTAATTCTTTTGAGAATTTCCTACAATCTATTTTTAACTTATTTGCCCTCTTATCCCAGCTCCTTCCAAAACCACCCTCCAATGTCCTATTATTTCTCATTCAGCTATTGAGTTTTCATCATTCCTTTCCAAATCATGTCCAGAATGTGCTGCCCAACCAAGGCCGGCTTGGTGTATAGTTCACCTGCTCTCTTCGTTACTATTTTGTTGCTGTGAGGAGACTCCATGTCCAAGGGATCTCTTTGGAAAGAAAGCATTTAACTGGCGGCTTGTTTATGGCTTTAAAGGACTCATTCATGGTCATTATGGTGAGAAGTAGATAGGCACAGAGCTTGAGCAACAGCTAAACATTTACATCCTGATGCACAGGCAGGTAGTGGGTGCAGTAAAAAGGAGAGGGAGAGAGAAAGACTGTACTTACAGGGGGCTTTTAATCCCTCCAACCCATCACCACTGACACACCTGCTCTGTCAAGGCCACACCTACTCCAACAAGGTTACACTGCCAAGTTCTTCCCAAACAGTTGCACTAACGGGGAAACAAGAATTTAAATATATGAGTGAAGCCATTGTTAGTCAAACCACGACAACTACCTAGTTTTAAAATGTGTGTGTGTGTGTGTGTGTGTGTGTGTGTGTGTGTGTGTGTGTGTGTGTGTACATATTTGGCCCTGGCTCTCATGTGGAGATCAGAAGAAAACTTGGGGGATTTAGTTATCTCCTTCCACCATTTTGGTCTCAGTGACTGATTTCCGATTCTTGGGTTTGATTGCGAGTGCATTTATTTGCTGAGCCATCTCACTGCCTCCCCCTCCACCCATTTAGTTTTAAATTGTAAGGTTCCATTTGGGAATGATATGTACCCAGCTTTGGGTATGGTATGTGATGAACATAAATAATTTATGAAATGTATGCAAAACGGCATTACCATATACAGGTAGCAGCTAAACACCTTCCAAGGGGGAATAAGCACCTTCTAAGTAAAATGAAAGAGAGTGTGCTAGTGAGTGACTAAGTCCAGGAACTTCAAGGTCATTGTGGAAAAGCACATTGATTTATCTGGAGTGTCAACTGTAGCTTTGGGGTCAGAATATTTCTATAATGATGGAGAGAGAAGAGAGGGCCCAAGAGCTGCCTTCTGGGTGAGTGTTCTCATGTCATTCTGTGCTGTCACGGAGAAGGCCTGTTCTGTACTACTTATGAGTACATGAGTAGGTCAGGAGTCTCCTTGTCATGCTACCTTCCCCAGATTTTCCACATCTCTATTCCTTAATGCATCAATCCATTCTCCACACTGCTGCTGGAATGTATTCTATAACATTCAAATCCTCTCCTCTCCATTTTCTATTTGAAGTTCTTCAATTGCCTCTCATTGCCTTCAGGATAAACTCCTACTCTCCAGCCTGACTGACATATAATGTCTTTCATGGGCAGCAGCTATAACATTCAGGCTACAAACTCTGATGTACAACACTGCAACTTGCTTTATTTCAATTTGATTTTCCAATTTATGGAACTCAGTCTGCATGACAGACAACTTAATTTTCTAGGGTTCTCTTTTTAGTTTGTCCACGTTTTTCAGTATTCTCAGGTTTAAATTCATCAGTTGCCTCTTGAGCTAGTGTGCCTTTTTCCCTGACCACATCCTTTAGTGAGATATTGAACAACAGGAGAATGCTATGGTGGTTTGAATAAGAATGCTCCCCCTCACCCCATAGACTCATATATTTGAATTCTTAGTAACAAGGGAGTGGTACTATTTGAAGGCATCAGAAGGATTAAAGGTGTTGCCTTATTGGAGGAAGTATGTCACTGGAGGTGGCCTTTGAGGTTTCAAAAGCTAATGCTATGCCTCTGGTCTCTTTCTCTGCCTATGGATCAGGATGTTCTTCTCAGCTACCATTCCAGCATCTTTCTTTATGCTACAATGCTTCCTGCCATGATGATAATGGACTGTTTGCCTGAAACAATATGTCAGTTCCAAATTAAATGTATTTTTTTATAATAGTTGCTTTGATCATGATGCCTCCTCATAGCAGTAGAACAGTGGTTAATGCTTTGTATGTCAGCTGAGATCAGAACAGCTTTTAGGCTAGTTTCCTCAGGCACTGTCCATTCCCATCTTCGGTCTCTTCTATGATTGCCCAAGCCTAATGGAAAACATAGGTTTCTTGTCCTGTTGCCAAGAAACTTTAATTTGCTTGTGGTGACCTTTAGACGGTGCCAGATGATGTCGCTCTGCTAACATCCTCATTGTACTTATTAGAAAACTCACTTCATCTAGAAGAGCAAAGCCGTTCTTCAGGCTTCTCCTTGGTCATCGTCCCAGAGCTCTTGCATCTTCCCCTTTCATCTCCTCCCCAAACCCGTGCCAAGGAGTCCATGGATGAGGTAGAGCTTGGGAAAGTGAGGAATGGAGCCCTTATTATACTCATTACCCCATCAACTTTTTTTAAATCAGGTTGAATTCTTTGATATAAGAAAATCTGACTTTACATTTGTATAATCACATATACCCATACCTTTACAGTTTGCTAAATTGCTAGTATTGACTGGGTATTTTTTTATGAATAAACAAAAGATGAATAAATTAGAACCCAAATTGTTCAGATTAATGCTTTTCAAATAATTTTGTTTATGTACTAACCAGGGGAAAACTAAAAGTAACTTTGCACTTTCTAAAAGTTGATATTTATAATATGAATTAGGATTGAGATAATTTTAAAAGGTATAATTGTCAGGATGTACCAATATTGAAATTATATGCTGAACTATTCTATATGTCAAATGAAAGGTAAATACCATAGTGAGCCAATACTTTTTTTATTCATTTAAACACATAAACAAATGTTTCTTAAATACTTTATGGATTTTACAACTTTTCTTTTTTCCAATGAATTAAGTTCCACTGCAATTTTATAACAAAGGAATACTTTTTTACATTTGTAAGTTTTAATGTTCGTTTATAATTTTTTCTATAAATTAAGTTTTGGAGATTAAAAGTTTAATTTTTAAATTTCTTATAATAATGAGTGCTAAGTGTTTTAAGCTCTTATTCATATTATTAAAACCATTCATCTCAGTATATGCTTGGTCAAAGCTTGATAAGAACTTTGTGTTTAAAACAAATAAGGCAAGTTAAATTAAGAATGCTACTTGGGCTACTGAGAAAGCTCAGCTTGCAGTGCAAGCATGGGACCCAGAGTTCAATACCCAGAAGTCATGTAAAAAGCCAGACATGATACAGACACCTGTAATGCCAGGGATAGGGAAGCAGAGGGAGATAAGTCTACCAGTCTGGCCAAATTTGCTTTTCCAGATCAATGGGATATCTTGTCTTCAAACCAAATAAACAAATACAAAAATAGCATTTAAAGTAGATAGCATTGAAAGCCAACTTCTGAACTACACAAACACACACACAAACACACATATACACATGCACAGCCCCACAAGCACAACACAGAGCACACACACAAACACATATGCCCAGTCACACACAGGCACATGAGCACAAATACAGACTCACATGATAAACGCTTTTCAGTGATGAATACGTGCTTCGTGACACTTTTACTGTAAAGAGTTCTTATTTATTCTTTAGTTTAACACCAGGAGGGTTTTGGCAAACAGTCAAGACAAATCCATATAAAGAGGGTTCTATTATTGTTATAAGTGAGAATAATCATAACTGAAAACTGAATTTGGCAAAGAGAATTTGATAGTTGACCCTTTTATGAAGGTTGAATTTTTGAAAGGACATATTAAATTTGAGGATCTGGAAAGTAGTGTTAATGGGGGATATCTGTGCAGAGAACACGTATCTGAGTTGAACTGACAATGCCAATGTTGAAGGAACAGCGTTTGCTGTTTCATACACAGGAACCATGGAAGAAGCTAGCTCCAAGAATGGAAATATGTTTCTTTGTACATTATATTGTAATAAATTAGAGTTCTACTTCCCTGTAGATATTTTTAACAATAAAGCTAATGAATCAAAAAGACTGTGCTTCTACCAATACGTGGACTACTTGGCAACAGGCACTCAGTCATGTATTAAAGAACAGTGCACCAGCCTCTGTGGGGAGGACAATATCAGATCACTTGCAATTACTTTTGGCTTGTCAATTTCTTTGTAGCAATCATAATAGGTATACTTCTATTTTCAGTGCTAAATATTGATCTGAAGGCCTGTTACATAGTAGACAATTACCCTACCACTGAGCTATGTCCGTAGCCCAGAATCTGCTGGAAAACCTTTTTCTAGATTAGTGGAATTTAGTAAATAAAATGTATAAATTTTTCCAAGCTATATATAAGTGTGTATATTATATGTAAAAGGCTCTGGTCTGTTTCAGCCACCTTCACTAGCTTGTACTCATCCTGAAAAACATCATTTGACTCATGTGTTTATTACTTGTCTCTATTCTTTTTCATAAATATACAGGCGTATGGTGATGCATTACAAGACTGATTATCAATTATGTGGAGAGAATTCACTAATACACTTTTAAGCACATATGTCATCTATAAAACTTTCTTATGTTTATATAACTGTTAAATTTATGATTTTACAGTGTTAACTTACTGTAGCCATACATATTATGTTAACTTCCCTTTCCCTACCTTTTCTACCTGTAACTCAAGTCTCTGGGTTTTGTTTTCTGTTATTTTGTGTTTTCTTTGCTTTAAAATTTATTGTGCTTTAATTTATGAAATACAAACTTTTATAAGTAAATGTGTTTTGAATGCAGAATGCCGTCTGCAGTCTCGTATGTTTGAACTCTTGGCTCCAGGTGGTAGTGTTGTTTGGGAAGGTCATGGAATCTTTAGAAAACGAAACCTTGCTGTAGGAAGTGAGTCATTGCGACTGAACCTTTATGTTTTCTAGTATGTCCCCACCTCCACAGCTCTCTGTTTCCTCAGTACAGATGTTGCGTGACCACCACACATGGTCTTCTGCCATCCCTTGGCTGCTGGGAGGCACTGTGTCTCTTTGATCTGCACGCCACAGCTAGGTTTTCCTTCATCATGTTGTTCCTTCTCAGTACTTTGTCACAGTAACTAGAAAAGCAGACAATACCTTAATTAAAAGATGTTTGGTTCATTGTTCCCCTTTAGCCCTTTCTAGGACTGTGGACTCTTTTCTAGCTTCCCCGCCTCCCCACATAGCTCCTTACAAATTTCTGACCTCTGTGGGTCTTCCCAATCAAACATACACATCAGAAGATTCAAAACTGACCCTGAGAAATGAGAGTCAAAATGTGAGGTTTTTCTTTCTGTGTCCAGGTTACTTTGCTAAGGATGGTTGTTGCCAGCTCTGTCCATTTTCTTGCAAATTTAATAATTTCATTTCTTAATAGCTGAATAAAGAGGAAGGAAAAGAGTTAAATTGCAGTGAAGTATGGAAGAGTGTGATAAATGGGGAAAGATGGGGCAGGCTAATTAACACTAAAGGTCTTTCTCAAAGATCTTTTAGAAATCTACTACTATAGGAACTTCATAAAATACACACACCCATATACATACTCAGATACACACCCATAGACATACCTTTTAAAATTTGTGGCCAATAGGCTCATATAGACTGCCAAGCTTTGTAGGTTGTTTTCAATAATTCTGACTCCTCTTCAGAACTTGACAGCAAAATTCCATTGTGATCCTAGTATTGAACCATCTGCTTGAATCACAGACTAAAGTGACATTAAGTTAGTTCATACACACCTGCAAGCCTCATCACTACTGACTCGCATTCATGGTGCTAGGTAGTAATATTCAAACTGCTAGAGAAGAAAAGTAAGCCTCAATCTCCAGTGACTGGTCTGAGAAGATAGGCCTTCTAGTGCATTAGTGGCACAAAGCTATGGAAGCAAACCTCCATTTTCCTTGTTGCATGAGGAGGAGCAGGCTGTGGGGGCTGCGTTCCTTGGCTCCTGGCTCCTGGCTCCCAGCTCCCGGCCGTGGGCCTGCTTTTGGTCCTGGCTAACTTATATCTGAAATAATTACACACAAACTGTATTCATTTAAATTCTGCCTGGTCCATTAGTTTTAGCCTCTTGTTGGCTAACTCCTACATCTTGAATCAACCCATTTCTAATAGCCTGTAAGTCACCACAAGGTAGTCGTATTACCGGGAAATATTCAGCATGTTTGACTCTGGTGATTTCATGGTGGCTCTCTCTGAGCCTTTCCTATCCCAAAATTCTGTTCTGTCCTCCCTCCCTATCTAAGATTTTGCCATATCAAAAGGCCAAGGCAGTTTCTTTATTAACCAATGAAAGCAACCCAAATACAGAAGGACACTCCTACACGATTTCCTACTAGATAAAAGGCTTTCTTCATGAAAAAGAACTCACAGCTGGCATTATTAAAGGGCCTAAGAACCTGTGACTAGATAGGTCCTAGTTCCTAGGGAACAACCTGCTACTATTATACTGCTAAATGGACATAGTATTAAACTGATTCCTAACACTTATTGCTATACCCAGACATCAGGCCATCTTTTAACCCTCATCAGAGAAGCTTCTCTTTGTAGATGGCAATTAACACAGAGTCTTCCAACTAGTTAGTCTGGAGATCATAAAAGACTCTGGGTGTTTAATCAAAAGTTGCACACTGATATCTCACTTCAAGGCTCAGGGACCTTTTCGGAAGAGGGGAGTGTAAAGACTGTAAGGGCCAGCAGAGATGATAACTTTAAAGACATAGTGCTTCCCAGATACAGCAAAACAGATGCTCATTTGAACTTTAGCAATTATGAATGCATATACAAGATTTGCACACATTCTAGTCAGACTGAATCCCAGCATAAAGAAGAGGAAGGTGTCTATGTAATTCCAGAGCTATTGTTTTGTTGGTAGATGCTAGGAGAGAGATTCAGATATTTTTAGGGGTGCGACTTCTGGTAAACTGATCACACACCAGTTAAGGATCCAACTCAAAGAGTAGCTAGGCAATGCAAACCAGACTCAAAGCAGAAAGACAAAAATAAGCAATCTCAATGTTGGGAGGAAAGGCTGAGAAGGTTGTAAAGGGAGTGGTTGTCAGGATAATTTCAAAATACTTGTATGAAGTCTGAAAATAATTAAGAACTATTTAAAAATAGTTTGGAATATAATTCAATACAGAGATAAAAAATTATAATAGTTAAAGAAAGAAAATTTGATGCCAATGAATTTGATGACCCATTTCCCTTTACAAAATTTCTGTAGAATATACGTACTTGGATTTCCACACTGCCTTTGTTGAGGTAGTATGAGTGTCTTCACCATCATGGTTCATAGGATGCAAAACACTTGCTGGATAAAGAAAATGTACTGATGAACAGTGAATTCACTAATCATATTCGACTTGGTGAAGTATAATTCTGTATATTATGTAGGTATGTGCATGTATATACCACAGGCATAAATAGACTTTTTTTAAACTAAATGTTGCTTATCTAAATTTTGTAGTGTTTTAACTGAAATTTGGTATTTTATCATCCTTTAACAGAAAAATAAAGAAAAACTTATTAGTTTTGCTCGTTCAGTTTCCCTTGCTAAATAGTTATATAACTTTATATTCAATTCACTAGGTTGAATTTACATAACCAACTGTTCTAGTCTGGGGTCCTCCTTTTCATGAGGTGTTTAGACCCCGCTATGGGCTTTTCTGTTGATTTTTGTCCTTGGGTGGAAGCATTTGGAATGTGTCCTTTTGCCTTTTAGTGTTGGTTAAGCATGAATCTATTCTTTTGTAGTTGTTTCTTTTCTTCTTCATTTTTCTTTTCTTTTATTTCTTTTTTGATTATTATAATGCTGAAGAAGCTTCTGTTCTTTTTCAAAAACCATTTGATCAGAAGGGAATTGGAATGTTACATTTCAAAAACTGAACACCTCATCCTGAGGAATGAAAGGCTTTGAAATAGAGGTATCCAGTGTCCTTGCATTTAGACCCGAGCTCCAGAGTCTGAGCTGACTTGAAAGCAGAGACATCAAAAGTATACAATTTAGAAGAATTTTCCCAAGCTAATCTTCAAGATATCTAAAATGAGAGCTTTTCTCATTGTTCTCTTTTTACCTCCTAGACCTTGTTCAATTTTGGAAACATAAGCACAAAGGTTCTATGGAAAATTGTTAATCGAACCACATCTCTTGCACAAATGTGAGAATATGCAAAAAGTAGAAAAGTAAAACTGGGATAACTTTAGACATTGTCAACAGGACAATCATTTGTTAAATAGAGAATCTATATACAATAGACATGATTTTTAAAATTTGTCACATAGTTGATACTATTGAAATTTTTACTGAAACTTCCCTCATGATTATAAAAAATAGTATCTTCATAATAAATTGCATCCTTAAACTTTTGTTATTTTAATTGGCTGTGAAGGATTTGTAGTTTTATTTTAGCAATTCATGATCTGCATTCCTTCTGTAATTTAGCTACTGATTTTCCTGATAAAAATTATAGTATTAGTATATAAATGCATGGCTTTAAGAATTATGTTACTGACACAAATTGACCTATAAAATGTAAGTGGGTGGTATTGGTAATGTATTTCTTTAACAAGACATGCACACAAAGACATCATTTTGTTACTTTTCAAATCAGAATAGCCACATTGTCAAACTACCTTCTAAAATCTTACCTCTGGATGTTCTTTATCTTTCCTGAGTATCAGAAATCACTCCTTGCTTTTTCATTACAATGAACTTAAATCACAGGGGGAAATTACATTGAAGTTATTGATTTTATGTCTTTAAACAGTCACATTTTTATATTTCCAATTGAAGACAGAGTTTATAGCCCTCTTTATTTATGTTTTAAATGAATAATACTTTTAAGTCCCTGCTTTTTTGTCTGGAACTTTTAAATATTTTCAAGTGGTTCGTATAAATTTCCAGATAAAAATATATACCTTCCTAAATGAATCAGATTGGTTGTGGTTCTCTGTAGTGTTCTCCCTTTACTGAAAATAGAAAATTTCCCTCATGAGGGATGAAGACTATACTTACATGTTGGTATAAGGGCCAATGTTTACATTGTTGTTTGGAATTATGCTTTTTTGTAACATAGTGGTTATAGGTTCTCCTCCAATAACCATGTCTTCATTATCCCTGAGTATTTGGCTACGTTACCAGCATAAACCATGATTTTCTTCTTGTTGAGCAGGTCTTAAGTCCAACTAGAGAGATGGTGGTTACTGCCAAGGTATGTGTGCTACTACTGCATCCTCAGGGTCATCATGCCATGCTGGTCTCTGATCACTCAAAATAGTAGCTGTCATTTCGAAATAGGTAATAATATAGGTCATATGTTTCAGTAATAACCAGACTTATTTGGTGTACTGTTTGGGTTCAGTAAGAAGGAACTGTTACGAAGGGCAGATTAGATACTCTTTTTGTGCCTGAGACCAGATATCCACCAGAAGCAACTTAAGGGAGGAAGAATTTAATTAGGCTCAAAGCTTAGGGACCATGGCAGCAGATGGCACAGTGGTGATAACATTGTACTGGGAGTGGCTTGGTATTGTAGCGTGCTGTACCTCAGCCAGTCAGGAAGAGAGGAGAGCTTTTGAAAAGCCCAGTAGATTATAGCCCTGAAGGCATGACTCAACAATTCACTTCCTCCAGCTAGGCTCTATGACTAAATAAATCAGCGTCACCAACTGGGGTCCATTTTCTAAGCACATGATCCTGTGGGCAACATTTCATATCCAATCTATACCACCAGGGCAACTGAACTGACAGGACTTGGCAGAGTCAGTGTAGCAGGCAGGGAAAGCTTTGTGTATGATTGGATAGGGTGTTAGCTGGCTGTGAATGCTGTCCCGTTTACTTCAGATTTTGAACTAAAACCCTGGTGACTCATGACCAGAAGGAACTCCCAAGGCCTTAGCAGAGAGTGTCTGTCTATCACCTGAGTGGAGAGATTACACTGAAGACTCACAAACAGTTGAAATCGTACCGAGACAGAGCTTCTAGAGCAAGCATCCCAGACAGAGAGTGAGAAGAGTGAGAACCAGAGAGAGCTAGAGCTACTGTACCAAGTGAGTCAGGCCCCAGGGCTCCGCTAACACCCAGAGCTTGCCTGTCAACATTGCCATGCTTGTCTGGATCAAGAAGTTCAAAGGGGGAAAGAAACAAGGATACCTCATACAGATTAGGAGTAGGTCTGGAAGACACCTAGTTATTGGTTTCTGTTGCAGATAACTCAAATAAGCCACATGTCCAAGCAAAACTTCATGAGAAACTGGAGAAGTGTTCTGATTGTAGGGCGTAAGAGACGGAACTGAGTTTCGTGTAAGATTCACTGATTTATACAACATTTGCTATGTGCCTCAAGAAGGGACAGGCCAGAAGGCAAACGGGGAATAAACAAGGTGGTTTACGGCGTTAGGAAAACAAAGTCCACTCCACAGCCTTGCTCATCTCCTCTGGGTCCTGAACTGACTACTTCTAGCCTGAGAGCATGAGTCAGCCATTTCCCTATGGTCCTCAGAGAGGAGTTCCCGAAATTATCAGAGCTTACATCAAGTTCTCTCACTGTGGGCACTTGCTCTGCCACCGGAAAGCTCATTTTCCCCAAGCTGCTTCTCTAACTGCCTGAGCCTATGTTTGCTTCAGATCCAAGCAGATGTCAATAAATGAGCCTCCCCGGGTGTCTGTCTCTGTCGTCAGTCAGAGTCCCACACCTGAAATGTTGCATTATCTTTGAGTAAAACATGAGCCTAAAGTCCTTGCGCATCTAAACACACAGCACTTTCTCTATAGGAATTTTTACTTAAACATTAGGTCTGTTTGGTCGTTTGAAAGTTTCATTTGTAAATTATAAGCATTTCCAAATAAATATTCTGCTATCTATAGTAGGGACATGTAAATAACATTACAAAAGGCACCATAGGGAGTTTATATACTGAATATTTTTGTTGTAAATCCACTTGCTACCTTCTCTGCTTTCTTTCCATTTGCACAAGAGCAAGATGTGGGCCTGGCAAGAAGGTAAAAATCAAAACAGAGCAGGTAGTATGTGAGGCCTAAGCAGCCTTCCCAGATAAACTCAAGGAAATCCTCCTTTTGTCTTTGATAATGGCGTGGATCCCATTTGTGTGGAACACTGGAGTGCATTTAGATTAAGTGTTCTCTTCAGCTTGGTTCATAAGCTCTTGAAGATCCTGAGAGCAGGGAACTGAATGATGCCAGGCAGCTTATCCTGAGCTTTGGAGAGATTATCCCCCAAGTTCGCTGGCAGGCCTGCAGAAGGTGACCTGCCTGTTATCTCAGACCACTCCTCACTGGGGAGATCATCAGCGCCATTATGGCCCTTGCGCCTGTAAATGCCTTTAAGCAGCTTTAGATTCAAGATATACGGCATGGGCCTCGAGCAGGAAATTGCATCAGCGTGGTTTCTCGGCTGGGCCTTGTTTAGAAACATGGCTCACATCTTTGATTTTGACAGGGAAATAGCAGCTGTTTGGGGATCATTTGGCCATCTGTTCTTTATTGCTTATATTATTAACATTTACCAGGGCTAATTGGTATTTTGAAGTGACTAAGATAATTGATCGAGAAATATCCGACTATGTTTATCCTGATGCTTGTTTTTAAAATGCCAGCGGCAGCAGCAGTTACTTAATGTTGTCTCAACACTGACACTGAGTCCACCTGTCCAAATTTTCACTGTGATAAGAGAAGCCATAAAGTAGAAATAGTTGCTGTTTTAAAAATTTTCAATATTAACTCAGACTAGCCAAATTTCTTCACTCTCCCAGTCTATAAGAACCTCTGTCTCTCGGAAGATATTTCACAGTCCTTCTAAAGTTTTAAAATTATTATTAATTTTTTATGTTTTTATGCTTATTGTTATATTATTTTGGTAGTTTGGAGGTTTCTGGAAGACTAAGATAATATTTAATAATTATAATGTGAATTTTTATTGATGTTTATCATTGTCTATATTCAGAACTTTATAACAGCATTTTCATATAAGTATATATATATATGTATTTTGACTATATTCACCTCACACTCTTTTTTTTCTCTCCTATCTTCTTTCTGCTATTCCAATTCCCTAGATAGTCCCTTCCTCTTTCTATATATGCATATGAGCCTATGTATCTACATAGAATCTAGGATACACAAACGGCAAAAATGTAATATTTGTCTTTCTGAATCTGATGTATTTAGTATAATATGATGGTTTTAGCTGCATCTACTCTCCTGAAAATGAGATAGAATGGATACAGGGAACGATAGATATATGTAATGGAATTTGACTTAGCCATAATAAAGAGCAGAATTATGTTACATTATATAATCAACCCACTCATGTCATTTGTAAAATGCCAAATGATGCCTGGATCTCAATAAATGCACCTTACATATTTCTGTATACACAACTATATTGTGGGCCAATGCTAAAGTATTAAAATAATGGCAGAGATTCTGCCTTGGACTCGAGAGACATGAATTGTAAAAATTCTTGATTTTTCACAAACTAACATTTACTGAAAGCTTCCTAAATATGGCTCTTTTGCTTGAGTTATAATACTTTCATCTTCTTTTTCTGTGTGTAGCCCTTTCTAGGCCTTTTTCTTCTACGCACTACTATAGTGCTCATCATTTTATAACTTCAAATTCTTTAGATTACTACTCCTTAAAACATTTGCTAATTCTCCATTTGTCTCAAGCAAAGTGCACATATAGTGGCAAAAATTTCAGTATATTTGTGTGTGTTCATGTGTCTCTGTGGGTATGTGTTCATGTGTCTCTGTGTGTGTGTTTATGTGTCTGTGCGTGTTTGTTCCAGTGTCTTATTTCTCATGCTTCTATGAGGTTTCTTGATCTGTTTAGAATAAATCTTCCTCTCTGATGATTTGAAAACAATCCTAGCAGACTGTAAAATAAATTGGCAGCAATGTCTTACTGTAACCTCTTATTCTCAACTGGCTTTGTGTCATATGCCTTAGCATTCTGTTCTAAGCATTCTCAGTAGCCCAGTTCCCTCTCTTGGTGCCATGTTATTTAAATAATTGTTTGCTCTTTTGTTATATTTAAGCTTCTAGATGTCAAAATTTCATCTTGCCTCTACCTCTAGAGAATTCGTAGGTTTGTCATTTAATGGTTTTCCAATAAAAAATGTGAAAAATAAATGTAGCAGCAGTAGTCTTAATTGCTAATTCTTTTAAGCCATCATAAGTTAAGGTTAAAGTGTTTATGGTCTGTATTCCGTCATTCAATTCTTGTAATAACCCTGCTTGAGTTGGAGACAGGCACCATCTTTTTCTATATGTCATATCCCACCTAATACTTGGTGGAAAAAAAGACCTCAAAAACTCTTTTGATTTGAGGTATGGTTCAGTAGTTGAGTTCCAACATGGGGGGCTACACACCCAGAAAATTTACTCAAATTGTGAATGAATTCTTAAAAGTAACCTAAAATATAGGTGCTTTAAACGTGCTCAATTCACTAGGATCACATCCAAAGCTTAAAATAATATCTATATCTTCACTATTGCACTCCACTAAACACTGGATCCATAATTTGAACCCCTGTTACCTTATTCTCTAGCCCATGTTGTTTACTTTATTATAATGCATCTCACACACAATGTTCTGTCTGTACAGAAGAGGAAACTGATATTAGGACAAAGTCATCAGTATTCTAAAACGTCTTAACTATATGATGAGAGATGATGCTGTTGATGCTCAAGTTAAGATTATGTAAGTAAATAGAAAAATCTGTCCTAGAAGTATGGGGAGTATAATGCAAGCAAAGGTGTTAAATTGGGTTTTGAATAGGATTGACACCAACTGTAACCCATAGGGTCATATAAAAAAAATTTTTATGAATGAGTATTGTGACAGGACCGCGGAGGAGATGAATGTGTCTATAGTGGATATGATAGGAAATTTCAAAGGGCAGTGAAAATGGTCAAATTCTCTACAAAATTTTAGTCTTCATTTTACAAATTTTATGAAGATATCTTGAAAAGAGTAAAATATATTTGACCTCTTAGTTATTTGAGGGCCATCTCAGAGAGCAAGGCAGTTAGGGGCACAGGATATATTAATATACAGTTTCATAATCCAGGCAAGAAGCAAATATTCAGATAAATAAGTAGCAATGTGGGTCGACATCCAGCAGTTGTTGTAAGGTGGAATAATAATTCTACAGGATTTCAACATCACAGGGTTATGCAGGAATAGGGCAAGACACCTCCTATGAACAGTTACACAGCTCCGGGTGTGGTAGAATCTTTAGCTACTTTACAGCAACCAATTGAAGACATTGCCTGACATCAGAAAGATATATTGTAACCATAGTAACCCCATTTATTTCTATTAAAAGTATTTATATTGCAGCTTATTTCAAAGGTTATGTGACAACCCATATTACCAATAATAAGATTTTTGTTTTGAAAAAAGGTGCCTTTTTCTTATCAGAAATAATAGGCTTCAATTAGTTATTTTCTTCTTATGTGTTATAGCCACATGTTGGTCCACATCTGTCAAGGTCCAGCCTTGGTGGTGTTCACACATTCCAGGCTAGGGGCATGTGGATTAGAAAAATTAGGTAGGATGAACAGAGATACAAAAGAAATACAGAGACATGGGATAAAACTGGGAGGGCAATCCAGTGAATAGTGAATATGCTTGCATTCATTTTCCATATGCCTATATATCCCAATCCAAAAAGGTGAGAAAGAAGGCAAAAGACCCCCTAACATGATACATTGAACAAACAGAGCAATTACCTGCTTCACAACTTGAAGTATCAAGCAACTATATCCTTAGTTAAGTATTCTATTGCATAGGCGAGATATGTAATGATCATACTTAGACCAAGCATCGTGTAGGCAGCCACTCCTTGAGTCAAACTTCCTGTCATATCTGTGACAAAACAGGAATAGGCTTGAATTCTCTGACCTCTGGTCAGGGTGGAATGGATCCACTTTTGTGGGCTACCACAATACCTAAAACACCATAAAACCACATCCTAGGTCAAGATATCCTGTTTGTAGATACTCTTTAAGTCAGACCTCCTGTCCATAACGTTGAAAGAGAAAGAATAGGCTTAAGCTCTCTGCCCTTCAGACCAGGGGGAGCTGACCCACTTCAGTGGGCCACCACACTTATGGAAATTTCACTTTTTCTTTCTTTGCAATTTCTTTGTCATACGAGGGGATTTCAAATTAAAATCTAGCATTCACCAATCCAGAAACTACAAAAGTCCATTGGATTAGATTGGAGAGTTGAAAAAGCTACAAAGGAGACTGGGGTGAGGTGTTTCTGTTCAGATAATAGAGAAAAGAGTCAAAGAAGACCTAAGGTTACCGTGGCGGTTCTAAATTCTGGACTATAAAATCCATAAATTAAGTTTATTGATATTTATTCTTTTGTTAGCCTACAACCATTTGGGTACTAGCTAAAAACTTCTCCTTTAATAAGTAGGTTATATAAAAAGAGTCCAGGACCAGTTGGTTTCAGTTCAGAATTCTTCAAGACTTTCAAAGAAGAACTAATACCAATACTTCTCAAATTATTCCACACAATATAAACAGATGAAACATTGCCAAACTTTTTTTATGAGGCTACAATTACCCTGATACCCAAACCACAGAAAGACTTTACTAAAAAAGAGAATTACAGACCAATCTCACTCATGAACATTGATGCAAAATATTACATAAAATACTGACAAATCGAATCCAAGAAAATATCAGAAACATCATCCAACATGATCAAGTCGTACTCATCCAAGAGATGCAGAGATAGTTCAACATA